>AWOL01S0022108.1:22334-82367 GCA_000715115.1 Nicotiana otophora | reverse complement strand
AATCTTACCTCTAGGATGAAGACCTAGTGAGCTTGCCTTCTTAATCTTCCAAAACTTGAGCAAGAATTGAAGAACAATTTTTTTNTTCAATAATCTTCCTACACCCCTTGATATCACATGCATGTAAAATAATCAACTCTCATGCCCAAAACTTATCTTGCTAATTACTCATTTTCAGATGATTTCAAAATTAGGGTTTAGGGTGTAGAATCTTACATCTAGGATGAAGACCTAGTGAGCTTGCCTTCTTAATCTTCCAAAACTTGAGCAAGAATTGAAGAACAATTTTTTTAAGAACACCTTCTCACTCTAGGGCACTCTCTCTCACTCTAAAATGTTAGATTATATCTCAAAAATGGCCCAAAACGTGTACTTAACGAAGTAGGGTCGGGTTTTAAAAACCCAAAAATGAAGCTCCGGAATAGGTTCTGCGGTCGCATATGCGACCGCATAATGGTTATGCGGACCGCATATCGGTCGCATAATTGGTGTCCAAAATGACCAAAAATCTGCCTGAGTCTGCGGTCACTATGTGGTCCGCATAAATGTTTCGCTGTCATATAGTCGATCGCATAATTGCTTCCAACTGACCCAATTAACTGCCTCACTCTGCGGCCCTTATGCGGTCCGCAGAGTGATTCTGCGATCGCATAATGGACCGCAGAAATGTATTTTTCCGCCAAAAATTTTCCTTTACTTTCTGGTGCATTGTTCAACCCAAAATGTTCGAGCCGCGGCTCGCAAGCTCGCCGAGAAGAATTTCTATAATACTCAACACGTAAAACCAATTCGGCACCATAAAATATTATTTTCTTTTGCAAAAACTTTACGGGGCCTTACAGACATGGTGCCTACTCTCCTACGGATGTGGAGGTTGTCTTACTAAGAGATTTTGTGATGCTGCAGTGGGGAAGGGTGATCCACCTCGCCTAGCAGAGGCATTGGGCGTTGTGTCCTCGTCCACTGCTTCAAAGCTTTCGTGGATGATGTTCATGAGGTTGGTTGGGAGGTCACTCATTATTCTCGTTCTTTCTTCTCTGTTACCTGCCATATTAGATCTATGCATGCAGAGAGAAAAAGGTTCTTGTTTTTTTTTTTACGTCAGTAACCAGTGTCGATTGTAGATAAATAAATATAGAGAGTGATCCACTCAATAATAGATGGATTGGACGAATGTTACTCTTGACAATGATGAGTGACAGAAAGATCCAAGATTTGTTTAAACAATCCTCGGATCTGATGGAAAAGTGTGGAATGATATGAGAAAGAATCTTTATCAAAAGGTAATCTTTGTATTTTCACAAGAGAGAAAGAATCTTCTTCTGAAAAGTGTTCTTATCAAATGAATATTACATTCCCCTATCATTGTCTATTCTATATATAGGGGACATTTTTCTAAGAAACTCTAATAGTACAAGTGCAGAGAATATCCACTAGAATATTCCCTTTTAATATCCTATCCTGACAAACTAGCCGTTACAACTCCTATCATCAATATTCAACCTCGACCTCGACCCTTGTTGACATCTCGGTTACGGCTCTTGTCGACATCTCGAATACGGCTCATGTCGACACTTCGGCCAATGACTTTGTTGCTTCTTGGATGACCTCGATCGACTCTTTCAGTAATGCCATATTACGCTAAATATCCTTAGGGCGGATTTTGGCCTATACACGTAATCCTCCCTAAACTATTCTATTGAATGTGGTATAGATTAATGCACAAATAGTAATACAACAGTTTAATCAGACTCATTTAAAATTTATCCTCATATATAATGTATACTTAGGGGTCATTTCGTAACAATGGATAGGCAAAAATAATTCTGGGTAAAAATTTAATATTGCCTTGTCCCTTGTTTGATTAGTGGTCTTGGGATAAGTCCCATAATTAAAAATATATCTGGGTAACTTAAATTTGTCAAAGGATGGAATAGTAATTCCATGATAAGTTATATCAGTATAAAGTAATAAAATTGATAATCTCAGGATTAATACAACATACCAAACAGTCAATAAGAAATAATACCAAGATAATTAATCTCAGCACAACTAATCCTAGTATAACTAATCCTAACATAATTAATCACATCATAACTAATCAAACGACCCCTTATAGTTTAAGGGTTTTAAAGTGAAAAAATAAACTTTAATATGGTTTAAATAGTAAGCAAAGTTATACTTGGTATTTATGAAAATCTTTGATTTTTAGTTTACTCCGATCCGCTAAATCTCCAAATTGAGAGCATAGTCCATATGTTTGTACAATTATGACAACTTTCTTCTTTTCATGTCAGCCAATTCGCTAAGGACATTACTCAGGAAGCTTGAGCCCCTCTTCGCCCTACCATTTGACCCGCCTACTTATGCCATTGCCAACCAACCATTCCTCCCTTTCAGCTACCTTTTGAATTCATGTCATTCCCTCGCAGCCCTCAAACGGTTACACGCTCTTGCTTTGACAACTGGTTACCTCACCAACCTCCCAGTATGTACCAAGCTTGTATCTTTGGCTTGTTTTTTATCGCCCACGATGGACTACGCCCGGAAGCTGTTCGACCAAATGCCTCAAAGAGATGTGTTTGCTTGGAACACCGTAATTCGGGGATATTCCAATCTGGGTCCTTGTCAAGAAGCTATAATCCTGTACAAAGACATGCATTTACAGGGTTTTTTACCTGATAACTATACATTCCCTTTTGTGCTTCGGTCTTGCTCGGTGTTATCCGCTTTGAGAGAAGGTAGAGAAGTACATTGTAACATTATTAAATATGGATTTGAATCTGATGTGTTTGTACAGAGTTGTTTGATTACTCTGTACGCGCAGAGTGGGGAGACTTTGGATTCAGAGTTGGTGTTTGATCAAATGAGAGTGAGGAATATAGTTTCTTGGACTGCTACGATTGCAGGGTATGTGCAAAATGGAATTCCGGAGAAGGGATTAGGACATTTTCTCAAAATGGTCAATTCGGGTACTTTGCCTAATGCTATTACTTTGGTGAGTGTACTTCCCGCCTGTGCACGGTTGGAGAGTTTGGATATGGGAATGTTGATTCATGGCTATAGTATTAAGTTAGGAGTGGAAACAGATGTTGCACTAGTTAACGCTTTGATTGCATTCTATGGGAAGTGTGGACTTGTTGACGTCGCGTGGTCTTTGTTTGATCAAATGAAGGAGCATAGTCTGGTTTCATGGAATACAATAATTGCTGTTTATGAGCAAAATGATGCTGGTTCTGCTACAATTAAGCTATTTCAGAGAATGCTAGATGAAGGGGTAGAGTTTGATTATATTACATTGGTTACTGTTATTTCGGCTTGTGCCAGATTGGGGGCACTTGGTACTGGAAAATGGGTTCATGAGCTTGTCAAAAGCAAAGGTTTGGAATGCAATATTCCAATCACAAATGCACTTATTGATATGTATGCAAAATGTGGGAGTATAGAATTGGCTAGAGATGTTTTTGACAGGTTGCCTTGTAGAAGCGTGGTTTCCTGGACATCAATTATAGGAGCTTGTGCTTCTCATGGTCATGGGAAAGATGCTCTTGAGTTCTTTTCAAGGATGAAAAAAGAAGGAATCCAACCTAATAGCCTCACCTTCACTGCTGTATTGACAGCTTGTCGGCATTCAGGTCTTGTAGAGGAAGGGAGGAAGCACTTTGAGAGCATGACAACAGAATACTCGATAGTGCCAGGTGTGGAGCAATGTGCTTGTATGGTGGATCTTCTAGGTCGAGCAGGCCAACTTTTTGAGGCTTATGAATTTGTAGAGAACATGCCTATTGAGCCTGATGCAGATGTTTGGGGAGCTTTGCTTGGTGCTTGCAAAATTCATGGCAATCTTGAGCTGGCAGAATCTGTAGCAGATCGACTACTTGATTTAAATCCCCAGACAGTTCCTTTCTACATACTCATGAAAAATATCTATGCTGAAGCTGGGAGGTGGGAGGAAGTAGCAAGATTGAAGTTTTTGTTGGAAGAAATGGAAGCGGAAAAGATTCCTGGCAAGAGTTCAGTTGAGATAAAACAACGGATACACACATTTTTGTCTGGGTCAAGGATTTCAAACTTCTCGACAGTTCCACTGCGTGAACATGGTGTTCAACTGAAGCACAAGCAAGCAGCATTTTAAGTCTCTTGTTGTTCTTTAAGCATAGAGTATTATTATTATCTGTTACAGTCCATTGAAGAATGCTTTTGCGGCTTGGCCATCCTGGACTTTGAACCAGAGACCTCGCTGGTGAAGTAAATCATTGCACCTATGTCCAACCAATTATGAGATAATCTATAGATTCCCTTTCAGGAACAAGCCATCCTTCCTTACGTAGCATAAATGTACTACGCTCTCCAACTATGCTTCTGAAGATTTGGCAAATTTGATGGTTATCCATGGAATATTAGCTCAGGTGGGAAGAATGGAAAAGATTGTACTTCTGCTATATCCATTTCTTGTAAACATGTGTTGGTCCACTATTCGTTGTATTGACACATATTTTTCAATATTCCAAGTATAGCCAAGTGTACAATTTCATTCTTTAAAATCATTTTTTATGCTTAACTGCACGGTATAAAGAAAGTTTCTGTTGCTGTAGTTAATTATCACCTCTTTGCTGTACTTTCTAAAAGTAATGAATAGATAATTTCTGGTTCTTCCTAACCATTTTGTCAAGCTCATGCATGGTTTATTCTATGGTCTGTAACAATATGCAATTCAATGTATATCTTCTGTATTGATCATGTGCACATGGCTGGAAAGTCATTATAAGCATATTATTTGGGCTTCTCCCGTCCTCCTAGCCTGCTCCACCAACGTCTAAAAAAAGGCAGTCTGGTGCACTAAGCTCCCCCTATGCGCGGATCCGGGGAAGTGCCGGACCACAAGGGTCTATTGTACGCAGTCTTACCCTATATTTCTGCAAGAGGCTGTTTCCACGGCTCGAACCCATGGCCTCCTGGTCACATGGCATCAACTTTACCAGATACGCCAAGGCTCCACCAACGTCTAAAATTGAAAAATAGAAAGAATAAAAAGAACACCCAGAAATCAAAGAATTTTGAACTTATTAGAGACTGGAAATTGGCTAGTATAAGTGACTGAATTAAATGAAACATTCTGCATCAAGATAAAGGAAGATGTAACAAGGCTTTACACAAATAAAATCAATCCACAAATTCCAAATAGCCACCCAATAGTGACTCAATAACATCATCATAACAAGTACTACACCTCACAAATGCATATATAAATACCCTCTTAGAACCTTCTTAATCTGTCTCTCTTTGAATTTTAGCCTTCAAAATCAGTTTTAACCCACTGTCCATACTTGTTCTTAATCTTCTCATCCAACTCCTTAGCTTTCATTTCAGAAATCTTGTTTGCATTTGCCATTGACTCTTCTTGAACTTTAGCAATCCTCTGATTCCTCTTCCTTGACCATGCCTCTCTCTCTGCTTCTAAACCTTCATAATCTCTCACCCAACAACTCTGCACTGCACATGTCAAAACCAACACTCCCAATTGCATTACAAACATGGCCATTAGAACCCCACATTCCAATCTCACCAAAACTTTTGCTTCTCTAGGGTCTCTTGGTGATTTCAGCATCGAAAGACTCGATTTTTCTTTAGTGAACAAAGCCAAAATGCCGAGTAATTGGCCAATGCACGACGCCAAGAGAAGGGATATGTGCGTTATGAAGCAACAATGAGTTAGCTGAGAGTAGAAACCAATGAAACAAGAAAGAAGTGAAATGGCAGAAACCATGAGAAAAGCCCAACCAAGTGAAGTTGGTGGTGTTTTGAGTACAACTATTGGAGCTACAGAAGCTGCAGAAAGAATGAAGAGAATGAAATTTAGAAAAGAAAGCAGTACAATTGGGAAGGAACAAGAATGCCTAAGCTTTGAAGAAGTCATTTCTGAAAATGAATAGTGTATTTGTTTTTTCTACTTGGATTGTGATAATATTTGGTGATGAAGGTAGAAATGTTGAAGTTTCTATATATAGAGAATATGGCCGTTGAGGAGATATGTGACATACTGGCATTATAACATTTAACGGCTAAATTTGGACAGACCCCACATTTTTGTCTAGATTGATGTTTCAACGTTTGAGTTCGGAGTTCCCTCCTTCTGGTTTTGAAAAAGTGAGCGTTTTGAGGTTTTGTAAACGTTAAAAAAGCGTTTAGATTTCTGTGAATTTCGTGGCTTTTAATGTCAAGGAGGTTGATTAAAGGTCCCATAAGATGGTTCAAGCCTCAAAATTCAGATTAATTTATTAAATGACTCGCTACAGTCTACTAGGTACTACTCCATCCGGTACCATTTTATGTTTTTATTTTGGTCCAAAATAAGTGTCCACTTAAGTAATCAAGAAGAAATTGATTTTATTTTTTCAAAATTTGCCTTTATTTACATATTCCAATGTATCAAGGTAACAATTAATTAAGATTAATTAAGTGAATACATCTTTTTTCTCTAAGAGTTCGTATTTACTTAATGGGTGCGTCAAAGGTAAAATGGTCACTTATTGTGAACCGGAGGGAGTACTAGATAAACATGTTTTATCATGATTAGGATATCTCCTCAAGGACACAATCATTATGATTTTAGGACATCTTATCCAATATAGAGACAAAAAGGCATGAATGAATTTCAAATTTTGAACACAAAATTACTGTCTTGCATTGCTCTATCAATTGTTCAAACCATTTGAGAATTATTTTCTTGAGCCGAGAATCTTTCGAAAACAGTCTCTCTACTTTCATAAGGTAGGGTAAGGTCTGCGTACACTTTATCCTCCTCAGACCCCACAATGTAGGATTACACTGTGTGTGTATGTTGTTATTTGCATTGCTCTATCAATTATGTGCCTTTTGGCTTCAAATGTGAAGCCTACACCACACCACTTTCTTCTAACTGGTGTACTTTAGCTATCCCAAATATCACCCTTCCGCCTGTAGAGGGAGTCTAATAATTTTGTAATTTTTTTGGGCAAATCAATGATTTAAGTGAAGAAAATCTTCCGCGGTCCAAAAGAGCCTTCATTTCAAGTGAGGTTACTTTGAACATTTTCCGCATTGCCTGAAGAAGCAGTGTGTACAAAAACTGAAGATTGAAAAACTTTTTTTTACTGATCCAGTTTTATACATTGAAACTAAAGAATGCAGAAAATAATAATCTACAGAGCAGGATTTGAGATAAGTTGGCATTTTCAACATGATCATCATCAGCTCTAGGAACGCACACATTATGAAGTATGCCGTTGGCCACATGGTTGACCACATATCCATTTTACGTACTGCTCACTCCTTTTTGTTCCTGCCTATGCTTAGTTTACTGCAATTCAGTGAGATACAGTATTATGTAGATCAAACTTGAATACATTGGGACAAAAAAAAAAACTTGAAATACTCAACAATTCAAGTGTATATATTAAGCACCCAATTGCTCTCCGCAAACCCCATGAAACAGTGCATGACTACTACCACTTGCAACTATGCTATGGCAGTTACTCAAATAGGCCTAAGAGGTTAAGAAAAGAAACAACTTGGCTCGTTGATGTCTAAAGAGCGGCAGCTAGGCCTCCTCCAGTTTCCATTGGATCTTACTAATCATAAAAAAGGGTCAGCTAAAAAAAAAAAGAAAAAAAGAAGAAGTGATTAGGTGAGAAATGGGATTACTAATTAAAGCTGAAACAATTTGGAAACCTAAAGGATCTCACTGTCTTAAAGAAACAGTGAGGAGTGGTTTTAGCATTGCAAATTCTGAACAGAACAATCGAACAATTAACCAAATTCAAAACAACATTTACGTTTAGCACTCCCTCTGCCAACAAAGCACAAAGCAAAAAGGATATCTGAAAAAGATGTTTCTACGAGTAAAAGTACATAAATGCAGCATACTATTTATGGAAATGAAATTTTCAGTTAGCTGGAAGAACTTTGGGTGACAGAACATGAGTAGTTAACCAACCGTAATACTACCAAGTATCAACTTAGTAGATAAAGTTCTTTAGGTCTATAAAACTTTACGATGACATCTGTTTTCCTAGGCAGATAGATGTCCCTTCACTCAATCCCCCCTCGCTTACCACCATGAACAACACTTTTCCCGATACAATCGGTTTTTAATTATTTAATAAGAAAGATGGAAAATCCTACCGTATACAAAATAAATTTTGTAGCTGAGTACAGACATTTCTTTCCTCCCCACATGGATAGAAGTAGATAAACAGGAATTAATTCTAACTCCCACATGATGAAAAAAAGCAAAAGATAACAGAAAAGATGACAACCTAGCATTTTGTAGGCCGATCACTGACTGATACAGAGAAGAAAAATCAATAAACAGATCACAAATGGTAACGGGGAAACAAGGAGGGAGATTGGGTGTGCCACTACAAGATAAGAGTAGACAGCATAAACAGGTACGATACCAAGGTATGCTTATTGGCTAAAAATTGCCTCCACTCTATCAAGTGATGCTTCTAATCGTCCAGAATTCATATTGAACAATGGTTCACCAGTCCCTACAGCCCTGCAAATGGAAAATCCAAAACCCAGATAATCAATCACTAGATCATAAGCGCACCATCAAGTTTAAGTCACTTTTAATTTAAAAATACATTATTGACTGGGGTACAAAACATAGTGATTTCTCACAAAGAAAAAGGCATATCAAGATTAACAAGCTTACCCAGTAATTTCAGGAAGGACATAGTCTGCTCTCCACCCGAAACGAAAATCTACACCGGGACATAATCCAAGTGACGTCTTATTCCGGATCCTGGAGACACCATCTCCACCCAAACAAGTTGTGAGCTTCCATTTCCAACCAGTTGCATGCATCTGAAAGTTATGGCCTATTCCTACCTGCAAAAACTCAGATCTTAGGATCAATAAATGTAGACAGATAATGGTTGCAAGCAGTAAATAGATTAGTATAGGGGGAAAGAACAAATAGCTAAACCTGAAGATTCAGAAATTTTGTTACTGGGATCTTTTTCGATAGAAGGCGCACTTCATGATGCAAAGGCTCACATATGAACTTCCATCGCCGTTCAGGGGCTAAAGGCTTTAAAACCAGTTTTGCCAGATATTCATTGCTTGGATTATTATAAAACTGGTCAAGATTGTCTTCAAGTGGTCAGAACTTGTAAAAAACTGAAAACGCTAATATAGACACAACTTTATAATACCTTGAAAACACTACAGTTAACCACAGACGGGCGGATTTGTAGGCAAATATATGGGCCACGGGAACCCATGGTCTCTCCTCCAAACTAGGTATTTTTGTACATATTTTTTTAGAATTGGTCTAATATTATCTACTGTCACTCATGCTCGAAAGAGGCTAAATGGTGCACTTGGTTGGATATTGAGTTATTTACCTAGAGAAGCGGGGATCAAATCCCACTTATTACTTTTTTTTCTCCTTTCTTTAGTGGTGCACCCATATGATAAAAATCCTAAATCCGCCTCTGACCACAGTGCTGATGCAGAAAATTCACATCTGACATTTACATTTTACAATTGCTATTTTACTCTTAGCATCCATCCCGAGGAAATGGCCGGCAATAATTAGCATATTTGTCACTCAGTGACCATATTGTATTCTGTCGTTCCCATCTTAAGACACTTTCACAATCGAGCACTACTCTAGATGGTTGAACCCTTCACCTTCAACAAAGAGGTTAAGAGTTCGAGTCACCAAGCGGAGCAGTGAGAAAAAAGATTGTTGGCCCCCTACCAAATTAGAAAACACACGCTTACTATATCCATGGTCTAAACACTCTACTTTGACCTCAATGGTTTTAGATTAGTCGAGCTTTATCAAGTAGTCTTTTTTATTCAAAGTACAAAAAGAATAATGTTCAATGCTAAACAGAAACTTAATCAAGCACCCAACTATTATAAAATTTATAGTTTCTCTCTTCAATCTTTAAAATGAGTATTTGGACAACACTAACATTGCAGCTATACTTCATCCAAAATCATGAAGATCAAACATAACATAAAGACACAGCTATAAATTCATTAAAGCAATGTATAAGCAGCCCCACTTTAAGGCGTAAATGTCATTCACATTTGAAACTATATGCCAAAAGACGGATTCAAATACAACAAATAACTGAACTTTCACTCGACCTACATGCAGCGGGAAATGCAACCATCTTTAATACTATTCATTTTCTTTAATAAAGAAAAGCACATGATAATTGACTCATCTCTTTTAACTGAAAAGTAACAAAAGCATCAACAAATAAACACTATAAAGAACCATTTAGCAGAAATTATGAATAAACTACAGCTTGTTTGGATGGTTGTTACCTGTTGTATTGTATCGTATTGTTACTTTAAATTGTTTTGATTGTTACATAAATTTTATTGTATCGTATCGTTAAATCCGTCGTTACGTAACGACGAAAAGTGTCACTTTATGGAACGACCGATTTGATGTGATCACATCGTTACCTTATTTTGTTCTCTCATCTTGTCCTTCCTTATTATATTAAATAATCCTATTTTATCTTTTACCCTACCCTTTTATATAATAATTCTACATAGTACCTTACTTTTGTTTAATAATATTGCAAGTTTATTCTTCATATTGTTGGTGCATGACATCATGAAACAACGACAAACAATACAATCTATCAAAATATTGTATACATCAAAACGATAAAGTACAGTACAATACAATACAATATTGTACCATACATTATGAAACTATAAAGAACAACCATCCAAACAAGCTGTAAGCATTGACATGATATGGTCAGAATAGAAATTAGCACCTCCAAGTTAACGCCAACACGAAAGCCCTCAATTTCTTTTCTAAACTTCAGAAAAAGCTCTGAAGGCACCAAATTTACTTTGTAAAGATCTTCCCATGATGTTGGTTCTTCTCTACTGGGGCCACTCTCCTCCATTTTCACACCCAAAACATCAAATTCAAACTGCAATACGCCAAAAACATAGTCAAAATCAATACTTTACATAACTAAGTAGTTTTTCAATGTCTAAATTCAAGTATTTTGTGAAAATTTCAGTGTTAGGAGAAAATGAATATACGAGAAAACACAGCAACTTCATACCTTTAACTGGATTGGATTTTGAAGTTGTAAATTGTAAGGGATGAAGATAATTGCTAGATATTGCTTTTGGTAATGCTTTAAAAAGAGAGAGAAGTGACACGAGCAGCTTCGTGTTTTGGCTCCGGTAACAAGATAGTGTAAAGTTTTGCATAAAAGACCAAAATAATAAAAAAGGGACATATTAGCAAAAAGGTGTGCTTTTCCTAAAGATTATTTTTAGAATTTTGAGAGGGAACTAAAACTCTAAATATTTGACATTCTCAATAAGGAGGTGTGAGTGGCCGGTTGTGCAGGGCACGAGAAGAGTTAGAGGGCGGCCTAAGAAATATTGGGGAGAGGTGATCAGGCAGGATATAACGAGACTCCAAATTTTCGAGGACACAACACTTATAGGAAGATATGGAGGTCGAGTATTAGGGTTGTAGGTTAGGAGGTAGTTGAGTCTTGTCTTACTTCGTACCATTGTGGGACTAGTCATGTAGGATTTTTATCTAAGATAGCTAGTGGCAATGTTGTGTCTTACTATTTCGCTTTTTAGTGCATGACCTATTTAATAGCTATCACTTTTATTTTGCATCTTTTTTCTAGATTTCATGTTGTTCTTAATTTTCCTATGATTGTTGTGGTGATACTAATATTGTCTGCTTTTGTCCTTTTGTCTTTTTGTTTTCTTGAGCCGAGGGTCTTTCGGAAACAACCCCTCTACTCCTTCGGGGTAGGGGTAAGGTCTGCGTACACACTACCCTCCTCATTAGTATAATTTTACTGGTTTTTTGTTATTAATATATATATATATATATATATATATATATATATATATATATATATATGTATATATATATATTGTGGCGGAGCCATAATTTTTATCAAGGGGCGTCAAAATATAAAAAATAAATACACCGAAAAGTTTAGGGGAGTCAACGTATAATAAATACACATAAGACAAAAAAACTATCTAGCAATACAATGTAATTTTTTGGCGAAGGGGTGTCGATTCACACCCCCTAGTTGAACTCTATATATATATATATATACACTCCCTCCGTTCACTTTTACTTAGCACGTTTTGACTTTTCACGCCCCTTAAGAAATAATAAATGAAGTGCATAATTTACCACGATACTCATATTAATTGATGCATATTTTATTGGATTGGAGAAAATGATTTGAAATGAGTAATAAATACTGTAGGAATAACAGGGAAAAAACAATTGTCACTCTTGATATGCGTAAAGTGACAAGTAAAAATAAAAATATATCTTTAGTATGCATTTCAAGTAAAAATGAACGGAGTAAGTATATATATATATATATATATTGACTTGATATAAACTCTATGAGTATAAGTTGAGTAATTTTTTGGGTTCGATAACTACGAGTAAAGTTATTGGAAAAGTACATTAAATGTTATTTGCAATTTATAATACCAGGACTCCATTTTTTGACTTTTACTATTAACTTCGGGCAACGTCAGTCAACTTTATTTCGCACTCGTCCAAACCAAAAGAAAAAGTAATATAATTGCCTTATATACGTCCAAAAACTATTTGAAGTATTTCAAATTGTTGTAATTTGGTTGTTATTTTGAGTTACTCTAATAGTATCTGATTCTTGTAATCTATTATTATACAGCTATATCTGAAAGGGCTTGTTCTATGGTCAAACAATAAAATTTCTGAATCCATCCTTGGTTTTTACAAAGCGTTACATTTGATCATTTCTCAATCATTTTACTGTGTCTATAATGTACTTGTTTAATAAAACTTTTCTTTTTTACTTCAATATAAGTTAACTCGTTCAATTTGGCAATACGATATCATATGAACAAGAAAAAGTTACACACAAAATGTAGTCTATAAACTTTTCTTTTCATATAGTGGATAGAGTTATCCGACTACCCGCTAGATTAGTTGAAGTACATTTAAACCGGTTTAAATACCATTTTATAAAAAGAAAAAAGAAAAGAAGAAAAATACAAGAAAAGCTGTCACACGGTACTTGCTAAAAACCTTCTTTTCTTTTTGTGAACTAGATTCAAAAACTAGCAATTATGGTCTTTGAATTCATTACAAAACAAATTTAGTAAGTTTACATAGGTATTCAAAGAAATGCTAATTGATCTATGTACTATTTAGGAATGAAATCCAGTAACACGAACTCATAAAGAAACAAATATAACTGGAAATTTTCAAGTTTCCACAGTAGTCATATTCATTTAAAAGGGAAGGCAATAATGAAGTTGACATGTTCTCTAAAAACACTCAAGAAGCTCAAGTATTATCTGATTTTTGAGCCAATTTCGAAAAGGGATTCTGGTCAATCTCTTCATATCATGAAAACAAGAATCCAAAATGCAAAGGAGAGATAGATAAATACACAGATTAAAAAGAGACTTGTTTTTCATTGCTATAAGAAAACCATTTCACTGCATCATAATTTTAGGGTCCTTAAGTGGACTCCAGGGACTACAAACTGAAAACAGGATTTCTTCTAACTCCATTCTCAGAAAGATAAAACATACAGAAAAAGGACTAAATAGTTTCAGGCAGATTCCGAGGCAGCATGTATGGGAGGGAAGAGTTCACATTTTTCGGGACAAATTTGCGCATCCACACATGCTTACCGTTGATAGTAAACTTGGCTTTAGGCACATCGTTGAGAATAAAATCTATAATTGTAGGCGTAACAAACACGATTCGAGCATAAAGAGCTTGTTCATGGGACTTCACCTCCTGCATGTGAATGCACTCTATGCAGTCTCCAAAAATCCTAGTGAAGAATTCCCTGATTTCAAATTCAGCAACAGGGTATCCCTTGGAAAAAGTAACAAACATGGTCCGTTCTTCACGTGGTACGTCGTGTCCCGTCGTCCTCGTGTCAATCCCAAGTCCCAATTGAGCAATTCTTTCTATCAAGAATGACTCAGCAAGAGGTGCCACCATGGACACTTTGCTTTCCGTCAAAGTTTGTTCAGAACTTTTCTTCAAAGCTTTCTCCATGATATCTGTCAATGCCTTGAGACAAACCTCAGTAACAATCTTCCTAATCCCACTGGTGGCACTGTCTCGATTTTCATGGAAAAACAAGAGGGAGAACTCTTTTGCCATGAAACTTTGAGTTAGCGGAATCTCACTTGCGTCAGTTGAGAGCAGGAACTGGTTGTCCTCAATGCATTTGAGGCAGGTTATAGCCTCATCAGCAAGTTCATTAATCAAAATTTGAGGTAAAGACAAGATCTTTCTGATAACATCGTTGAAACCTGTTCGCTCCAACCAAATCCACAATGCCAATGTCTGCATTGACTCCAAAGGATCACGCTGAAGCTCAATAACAAGGAGAGAATAAAGTGCTCGGTCAATCGTATGGAAAAGTCGGAATTCCTCTACTGTAATGTGAAAAGGTTTTGCAGCCATGCCAACTCACGTTGGAAGTGATTAAACCTGCCCACATAAAATCACCACAAATTTCAAAATCGGAAATAACCAAGATGAAAAAAGCAGGCTTATTTTTATCAGGACAGATAAGCATAGAGAATTGAGAAAGGAAGGAGGGAGAGAAGGCAATGTGAAATCAACTAATGAGACTCCACCATTAAGAAGATTATCATGATCCTAGTAAACATTTAGCATTCTTCTTGTAATGTGACCGGCAAAAATCCTATGACCTTACCATGTACAGAAGCAGGGGAGAAAGAAAATAAAACAAAACTAAAGGCAAAATCCTTCATCTGATTGAAAAGACCTAGTCTTGGTACCTACAACTCAATCGGAAAGGAGATTCCTAGAACCTAATCGAGGAATGCATAAGTCCCCATATTTTCAGCTATAAAGGAGATTTAATCAAAGCCAAAATCAAGTGAAGGTTAGGCCACAGAAAAGGATAAAAGTGCATAAAGTGAGGAAAACAAACCAAAAGGTAACGTCAGGGGGCGAACACTCTTCTCAAGAACTCAACTTGCCAGGTACGTTTACAACCCAACCCATTTATAGGTGAAAACACTGGTTTTGCAGGTTAACAAGGGCAATGATCTAATGAACTTGTTCTTATAAATGTTCTGCCAAAACAAAGGGCAGTAATTACAACTTTGGAAGCATTTTCAGAAAGTAATCTTGTTTAGTAGGTTGCATTTAATGCTAGTGAGTGCCATTCCAGTAATGGCCAAGGATGCATTCATAAATTTTCTCTTTCTGTCAATTAAAATCAGGTTCCATTAACAACTTCACACATGTCCTACGCAAGAAAGGCGAAAAAAATCAAAAATCAAGACCAGCTAGGCTTGCTTATTCAATCACAAAATGTGAAAAGATGTAACGCTTTCTCTTCAACTGACGAAGAGAATCTTTTACATCGGGAGAAATCTGTCTAACAAATACACATATTTGCGACAACTTGATCTATTGCTAAATAGCTTCAACCATGATTGTACTCCATATTCTACAACATCTACCTAAAGAATCCGATGTTTCACAGAATTGATCTGGTAATACAAGTTAGACTCACGCATAAATTGGGTAGTGCTCTTGTGGTCAAGTGTTCATAACCATAATTGAAAAGCGAGTATCACTAAATTTTTGTTAAAATGACCAATCCTCTTTTATCACAAACGTCCAAAATTACGCTTTATGATGACTCTCCTACATGTCGGAAAACCCATTGAACAATAACACGACATTGTTGCGTCTTTATGGAAACCAGAACCTTTAATAAGTAACAAGATATTTGCTTCTAGGAAATGCTTTATTTATAGCGAACCTATTAATGTGCACAACCCGTTAAAGCCATTGGTTATTAAGTTTCTAACTGGTTAGCACAAGGTACACCATTTGGTCAGTGGTTGTAATGCACAAAGTTTAGCTGGATTTCAGGGATGTCAAAGTTGCGCATTTAATGCTCTTGTGACAAATGGGAAAGGCAGTAGTTCAACGACTACAATATTTATTATTATGCCTCAGAAATCGTTTGCATTCTTCTATCACAGAAGTTCTCTGCTTTAGTTCTGTTTATTGCTCAGTTCATCAGATAGAAATTAGCACCTCCACTCTCACGTTCACTGCCTTGATTAACAAAAACCTTGCTATATAATTCTAGTAAGATATTTCATGATCCAAATCCTAAGGTACTAGAAACCTGCAATTGAGGTAGAGGGTAGATGCATGTCAGTGATAGAATGTGCACCAAAACTTCAAAACATGTCTTAGATGTTCCAAATTTTCCAAATAAATTCTGGGGAACCTTTTCCTCACACAAGTGTCTGGCTAGACATTCACTAACATGCAATAAGGGGCTCTAAGCTAATGTATTTTCTGTTCGCCAAATTTTTGGTATCTTCCCCATTGAGTAAATTTCATGGGTCGTCATTCAGCTTTTTGTTCATTATTCAAAAGTCACTTTTCCTTTTTTTGCTAGGTAAAAGTCATTCGACTTTGTGTTCATTAGCCAAAAGTCACTTTTCTTTCTTTTGTTACACATATCAACTTTTCTTTCTTTTGTTACACATATCATTTTACTATGCTCTAGTTATCAAATAGTCACTTTGACCAGATTTTATAAAACTTTCATCTGAAAAATCTATTATGCCCTTGACATTATAAATCCTCTCATTTATGCAATACCTTCTATATTATATAATATATACTTTAATATATTTTTACCAGGTATTTTACTTATAATTAAAATAAACTTTATATTATTTTATTTATTATTTTTAAATATATTCGTACATTTAATTTTTCCTTAACGTTAATTTCCAAGATATATAAGTAGCATTATTAAATTTGTCATTATTGTGAACAGATCTCAAGTTAACGTTCTTAACCATGCCTAATGAAATGTTTTTAATGAAAATTAGAAAATCAAAGCTCACAGATTTATCAGCCAAGCCATATTCGCTAATCTAATAAATAAATACTCACATTTAGAACATTGACACATCAGAATAGTACTTTTAACTGAATAACATTAACAGATAAAGCTTTAAAAAACTTAATATTAAACACAAATATCTTTGAATTTTTTTTTAAGTTTTAATGAGCATAAAAGACTCATTTGTTAGAAAAATCTATTTTTATTATTTCAAATAAATATTTTTTGTCTTTTTTACAATATGTTCATGTTATAATAGGATTAAACAAATTGAGTGCCATGGGAAAATTAATGTACAGATATATTACAAAAATAATAATAAAATAATATAAAGTTATTTTAACTATGTAAAATACCTAGGTTAAAATATACTTATTATATAGTACATAATATAGAAGATTTTACATAAATGGGAGGATTGATAACGTCAATAACATAATAGACTTTTCAAGTAAAAGTATTATAAAATCTGGCTAAGGTGACTATTGTGATAACTAGAGCAAAGTAAAATAATTTTTGCGTGAACACAAAGTTGTTTGTAATGAACACAAAGTTGAATAACTTTTACATAACCAAAAAAAAGAGACTTTTAGGTAATGAACACAATTCTGAATTACCACCCATGAAATTTACTCCAAGAATCACTATCAATTGTCTGTAATTCATATTGATCCACCAACTTCTAAAACGAGAACTCAACCAATCTATTTTAGAATTAGATATACTATTTCTGATAATTACCAAGTCCATTGAAAATAGATTGAAGACAGAGAAATACAGCCGAACTTTTCCATTGTTCATCATCAATCGTCTTTTTGCTATTGTAGCACATTTCAATGCTTTAATGCTTGTTTAAGTTCATCATTAATTCGTTCTACCTGTTGTTTTGATTAATACTATTTTTGTTCTGAAACATTACCAATTCACAGTGTCCAAATTTTTAGAAGTCCCATGTCCTGTGCGAAAGCAACATAGATTTGCAAACTCACCATTTTCTGCCGTATTCTCCATAGTCAGACGAATGTTTGACATGTTTTGACACCCAAGACATGCCCAAAACATTTTGGCAGGTTCTTTCAAATTAGAAAATATAAAACACATCCAACACACATGCTCATGACACAATTTGGGCAACTCAGACACTTCAAGGGCAGGCAAGAATTGAATTGATAACTACTTATCTTCTGGGTCAACTTGTCTTGTTTTTGTTCGCAGATCATATTGAGTTCATTGAAATGTTACCCTGTATGTTTCATTTCCCATTTTCCTGGAGTCTAATATAAGAAGATATATGGTAAGCGGCCAATTTTTCTGCTTTTCCTTTTTTTTCTTTTTCAGTTTCTTACTAGCACAATTGAGGATTGCATAAAGTGAGCTTGATAATTCATCATGATAAAATGATTCTTTCTAGACGTGGACTTGTTAGAATGTTGAAGTTATGACTATCACAAGTGATTATAGTACGTAGGTTCTTTCTTTTCTTCCTTTAACTTTCGTTTGCACTAGCTCAAATTAAAAGGAAGTAACTAATCCAAGAAACTGAAGCCAAGTTTTTCATGAATAACAATCAGTTGGCATGCTACCCTCTCCCTAGGGGCAGGTTTAGGTTCATACCTTTGAACGTCTCAAGCTGGGAATCCATTGGCCTACTCGTCAACCACAACATGCTGCCGCAAACTTGTTCGTCTAAAGTAACACACGCTGACCAACAAGTGAACTATCAAACTACAATGATTGGGTAGTGTCAAAATAAATTCTAGAAAACATGCTCAAGCTTACACCTAGAGTAAGGATGGTGTCAGCAAGCAAAACCAAGTATTCTTTTATTCCCACGGCCACCAGGTCTCCTCCCTGCAAATGAGGGAGCAACATGGTTTAGCCACCACTCATGACCCAATCTAGAGCTGAATAAGAGAGGAGGAAGGGGAAAGGAGGTCCTACTTCAGAAAATGCATATCCCAAAAGATTAAAGTGTAAACTGAGGAATACACCTAAAAGAAAATCTACAAATTAAGCAGACAACAAACTGAACATATAAAATCCCTAAATTAGGCAAACAACACATTGAAATATACAACAGGATAAAGAGGTTAAAAGTGAGCAGGAGCAATTACATTCTTAAGATGCCAAGATTTGGTATGCCTTGATCAATAATTACAGAGGCAGGGTGCGAGACTGAAGCCTATAACTGCTAAAATAAGCCAACCTCCATTGAAACCTATCTGAAGTTAGGCTCATAGGGTGACAACAAAATTAAGTTATTGTCAAGATATCTTCTCTATTCCTTTATGCCCGTGAGACTGGGAGTTGAAGCAGCAGACCCTTGCAGATCCGATAAGGAGAAAGACCTCCATGCACTAAACTTCTGTTCGGGAGGTGATGATGATGACTCATTGCTATATCTTCTTGATTGTGGAGGCAAAGGAGGAAGAGAGAAATGAGGTGATGATGGATTTGAGTTCAATGACTCGGAGCTGTTATTGCTCTCAGAGCAGCTTGAGGTTGCACCAAGAGCTAATGAGCTTCTAGAGTTTATTGGTCTCTTGTATAACCCACCACTATAATTTCTCGGGAAGTGATTCCGATTCTTATCAAAGAAATTGCTGTGAGCAAGCAAGTTCTTGCGTTTCCTAGTGAATGCATTCTCTGGCTTGACCATATCTTTAAGCGAGGAACACGATGCCGCATCTGCTAGACTAGTAAAGGATTTTGATTTTCCAGCATAAAAATTTGATATGCCCCTCCTGGATCATGGAAGACAAGCACGGTTAGAACTTGGAAAATTAGGAAGAATATGACAACAGTTGCTCATAAACATCTATAAGCACCTAAAATCTATCCGATTTGACTACGGCATCCTTCCTTTCATCCTCCAGACTATCCAATGTTCTAGAGACTTACAATAACAACCATTGACCATGTTCCCATTAAGTTTCTTAGAGACTTCATTTACAATAAAATATTACACCCAAAAAAAGAAGCTCGGCCACTATCCAAGCTTCACATTCAGTCCACAGCAGATACTTTTTCAACTTCAGCTATATAGATAAAAATCAACACACTTTTTTTTAGTAAACTAACATAGTACTGAATATGCTAAAGCGATTTTACAAGCTTCAAGAAGCATCTCAGGCAGCTTTACTTTTGGTAAGGAGGATACTGGTCCCAACATCCTCTATAATAGCAATGCATTTTATCCATACTAAGAGCATGCATGCACCCGCGATCCGACCATTATCCAGATCAAAATAAGACTGCCAAACAATTTTGTTAAAACATTGCACTCATAAGCCTTAAATATCTATGAAACAAAAGAAATGATTTTTGACACCTCATAGTCTCTATCTATTTTGAATCTTTCACACGCCAAGGAGTATATGAGACCAAGTATTAGCTCTGACAACCAAAGGTAGTACATAATGCAAAAGATTGTGGACAAAAGATGGCACACATCCATCACAGTCACAACAACCTCTAAAACAAGATTGCAAGCATATGTCAGGTCTCACTCCACTAAGCTAGCTCTATCTCCTAAATTAATTTTCAGGTACAAGGTCTATACCCAGACCCCACGGTGTGGGATATTACTGGGTATGTTGTTCTTCTGTACAAGGTCTATACCATACAACATGAAATAAAGCTGAATTATCGGGGGAAGAACGAATGAACTAAACTCTCAGATTTTACTTTTACTGCTCAAGTTAAACAATAAAAAGCTACTTACTAAATCCGTAACCTCGAAAATGAGTCAATTTGCAACAAGCCAAGCCAAACATGTAATTACTCCTTAACATTGTATAAGTAACAAAGAATTGTATTGGAAATTTCTTTTACCTATTTCTCTAGGTAATCTATTATTGACCGTCAATAAGGTAGGGATCATCAAAACACCAAACCATCCTTGGCAGTGGTGCATATTGTGGTTGTTTCGGTACTTCTGTCAGCCTTGCACCTCTATTGAGTAATGCCATTGCATGTCCCTCACACCAAACAACCACTTAAATATTTTTGGCCCATTTCCCTCGGGTACGAAAATATTACCAAGACACGCCCTAAAACACAGTTAACTGTTACAAAAGTCTAGTTAACAAATATACATATAACATTAACCACACAAAATCCTAGAGTCGAGCCTTTAAACTCAAATTAAGTAACAAAATTCAACATTTTGATGTTAATATATACGAGTAAATTAAATAAGTTAAAGCTAAAACTCCCAAGGAGATTAAATTAAAAGTAAAGCCACATACTTTATTGGCAAAACCTCCTCTAAAGCCTCCAAATTATCCAAAGCACCAGCAGGTTTGAAAGGACTCTGAACCTCATCGCCGTCGCCTCCGTCCGACGAAGAATCTCCCACCGCCGGCGAGTCATCACTATTCCTACCAATCGAAGAAGAAGAAGACGAGGAAGAGGTCCGATCATCCTCATTTTCCTGCTTCGCCTGAACCCTAAGCTCCGCCGACTTATAGATCGGAATAAACGCCATTCCGTGCACGAATCCTGGCCGTTCGATCTGACGATCAGCTGTATCATTCCTCTCTAAAGCAATCGACATAGCTTCACAACGAAGTTTGTATATAACAAAACCTGTATATATAACAACAGAGAAAGAAGAGAGAGAAAGGAAGAGACAAGAGTCTAGAGAGAGAAAGAGATTGGGAAAAAAAGGAATATACTGAGGAGGATGAAAGCCTTATCTTTATCCAGACAAGATATATTATCTTCTTAATTTTTTATTTCTGTCAAATTCATAACGTGCTATCGTGTGCATACGGTTTTAATGTAACCGAATGCTCATTAATATAAGTTCGATCTAGACCGCCGATTTTCTATGTTAATGATTTGATTGAAGATTAGAGGAAGATTATAAGTGGTTGTAGTGTTAGTCGATAGAAGCTGGGATAGGAGAGAATTTAATTTTCTTTTATTTTTAGATTTGAAATTATGATACGTTGAATTAAATAGTGATATCTCTTTAGTCGGTCAAAATTGACTATATTATCTGCTATGACAGCTTAGATCTAATACGGTGGTTGTTGGAAGGGATTTTCAGAAATAATAATTTTCCCATAACTAAGGTGGCATATATTATTGATCTTATAAGAAAAAAAATACTTTTATCGGTGTTTGATTGACAATACCAGATAATAGTCGCATTAACTTATGCCAAAAATCAGTGTATTATGTAATGACATTTCATATATTTTATTATTTATCGTAAAAACAACTTAATATATTATATTTGTTACAAGAAATTATTTGTTCATTATTATTCATCGCATAAATTATTTTGGTATACCTGTTAAATAGTATGCAAAACAAACAACTATATCGGGTGAAATCTTCTCTTTTTTATATTGATTTTGAGACGAGAAATTTAGCATTATACACTGTCAAAGAAAAATTTACAAAATAAACTCTAACAATGAACATAAGCAAATATACATGTAGTTCATTTGATACATTCGGAATATTCTTGGTACAAAACCGAGCTTTAGTTCTAGTTTTAAGCAATGTTGTATTGAACAAAACGTAGTATTACTTATTTAGAGTATTATTACGAGTATTTGAAAATGATCTGATCATCTTGATTAAATCGTGAGAATAATCATAATTTTATTTCTTTATTTGTGTTGTTTACTCCTTGACTATAATACTTGAGTATTATTGTTGAAGAAGTTTAAACGTAATTAAACAATAAGGAATTTTCGTTTAAAACCATAATTTATGAGCATATTTCAGAGTTACAAATTATCAAGGGAGTAAATGCCTTAGATTATTTCAAAAATCTTATCGAATCTGAATTGTAAAAGGGTTAGGTTAACGGGGAGCTGGGGACGATTCAGTTAACTATTGTCTAGTACAAACTTTGCATGCAAAGGTATTTTTAAACAATTTTTTTTTTTTTTTTGTCTTTCTTTTTCTCTTTGACATAGAATGACTTTCTAAACTTTGCTCTCACTACGCGTGGATGTCCATAGTACATTGAATATGCTTTGGGAGGGGGGAGAATTTAAATGCAATCAAAGCTTTGATGTATGACGCATTGGTTCTCTTGATAATTATTTTTTGTAGAAGTTAATATGAACGACAAAATATATCTATAAATATATGATTGTAAATTTAATTATTATTGTGATATTAATTTAAAAAATCGACAAAAAAAAATCATAAACTTAAAGCTCATGAATCTGCCTATGCAATCACTAGATGGGGTGGTGTCCAAATTAAAGTAGGTACCTAACGTTATTAGTTGACCGCACCATCTAGTGGGCAACTAGCTACCCATATGATTTGCCAAAGTAATTAAATACTACCAATATCGATGAGAATATCCAAAAACAATCCTTATTCCCTTCTCTCCCTCTTTGATTTTCAGAACAAATCCATAAAGCTTAAGCAAATACCGTAATAGATACATAAATTTAAACGATTTATTGAACTGGTCAGTATAGTATAAAAATATATAAGAGTAATTGAGTAAACAACTTTGTATAGGTCAAAATACGCCTTTGTGGGATTTAACATGGAACGTTATTATGGAAAGCGATGTGGCCGAGGTAGACTAGTAGATAACAGGGCTCGTAGCCGAGCAGTCAATAACGGTCGAAGTCGAGTATCAAGGGCAGTGTTAACGGCCAGTTTTAAAAATAGGATATTTAAGAGAATATACCAATGAATATTCTTTGTATTTGTACTTTTAGGGTTGATTGGAGTATGTCTCATATAAATAGAAAAAGAGATATGGGAAAAAAGAAAAAACATTCTATGATAAGAGCACTTTTTGAGAAGAAGACTTTATATCTAGGAAAGATACAAACAATACTTTCCTAAGAAGATTCGATTATCTATTATTCCACATTTTTCCATCAGATCCGAGAATAGTTCCAATATTATTATATTTGTCTATCACTCATCAATGTCAGAAGTAGGAATCATCCACCTCATTCAATATTTGGTGAATCATTCTCATTATTTACGTTAATGTCATTTATTCTTATTTATTGCTTGATATTCTTCCATCATTAATCATCTTGAAACAGTGAATGTACACAGCATTTAATCCTCCACCAACACTGTCCGGTTTTATTTGAGTTGACTAGTTATAAATCTGAGGATATTATTATTAACTAGATTTAATCCCTTTTTATATAAAATTAATTAGTTTAATCAAAGATTTACACTTTTTGGTCAAACAATTTGGCGTCGTCTGTGGGGATTTCCTAGTTAAGTATTTAGTTTCTTCTAAATCTATAACAGGCACAGTTCACCAAAAACAAAAACGCATACTTTCTTGTATACACGGATCTGACATGGCAGGTAACGGAGAAAAAAGAATGAAGGCAGTGGCCGATCTCACTACCAATCTCTTAAACATCATCAATGAGGTATTTGAAACAGAAGGCGAAGACATAATACCTAACGCCTCTCCCAAGCGAAGTGGGTCGTCCCTCCCTCATGGCAGAATCACAACATCCCGCGGTAAAGGAGCTTTCACGTCCACAACGGAAGAGGCGCTACCACCAGTGAATAAACTACTTGAGGCTTGGCTGACAAACACGTTGATCAGCATCCTCAACAAGCCCGCTCACGAGGCAGTTAGAGAGAATGCAAGGACTTTCATTACACCAGCAACGGCCAAGCAGCATGGCCCTCTCCCTCCAGTAATAGGTATCACTCACAATATTAATAATGTAGGTAACGACACCATCACGATCGTTCTAAGGAATATGGAAGAAATAAAAAATGAAAACAAAATGCTTCGGGACCAAATGAGAGAGCACCAAGAAAGAGTCGAAAAAATACCGGGTGCCCCAAAACTCTTGCCAAAAAGAGATGCAGGTCGGTTCGTTGAGCAGCCCTACAGTGATAAAGTCGCCCCACATGCCATACCCAAGACCTTCAAGATGTTGCCTTATCTGAAAATATATGACGGTACGATCGACCCCGAAGATCATGTGACTCACTATGTCATTGCGGCAAAGGGCAATGATCTCGCCAAAGAACAAGTATCCTCCATCTTGTTGAAAAAGTTCGGCGAAACCCTCACCGGAGGAACATTAACTTGGTATTCACAGCTACCCGCGCGCTCCATTGAAACATTCGAAAAGATGGCCGACAAATTCATAATGGCCCATGCTAGGGCTAAAAAAGTGGAGGCTAGAGTGAACGATATATTTGTCACCAAACAATCACCCGGAGAGGGATTGAGGGACTTCCTCGCTCGATTCAACTGAGTGAGGATGACCTTACCAAATGTATCGAAAGGAATAGCTGTAGCAACTTTCCAAAACGGGCAGAACAGGAATGGCTCAAGAGCGACCAGAAAATTATTAAGTCGTCTTAAGAAATATCCTCCAACCACTTAGGATGAAATATACAATGCCTATTGTGCCGAGGTCCGTGCAGACGAGGACGACCTGAATGGGCCAACCCATCGGTTGACCTCGGTACAGGCTAAAACCAGGAAGGATCGAAGAAATGATGCCAGGAGAGATCTTGCAGCTCCACTACCCAACCGAGAAAGGCATCAGTCATACGTCAGAAGCGCCATCATGACCCCCTGCCGTCATGAAGAGATCCTATCTAGACCAAGGATAGGGACTCACCGGAACGAGAGAGGTATCCCCTATTTATTATCCGCTCATAGTTTTTGTGTGTCACCCTCAGAAATAGTCTATGCATTGGAGAAGCTCGGACCAAAAGTGAAGTGGCCACAAAAGATGAGGTCAGATCCAAGCACTAGAAAGTCAAAAGCCCTCTGCGAGTTCCACCAAGAGCGAGGTCACAAAACTAAGGACTGCATCGCCCTAAGGCAGGAGGCCGTGAACATGCTTCATCAAGGACACCTCAAAGAATTATTGAGCAACCGATGGAGGACCAACTTTGCCCGAGGACGTGAACAATACCAGGGACCGCCAAAACCACCCTCACCGACTCGCACCATTCAAATGATCATCGGGGGCGGCGGCGACACTTCGATCAACAATGTAAAGTTCACCACAACCCACAAGCTCAAACGATCGATCACTCATGAACGGTATGACGAACTCGAATAAAGTATCATCTTCGATAAGTCAGATACCCACGATTTGGTTTTCCCTCACTATGATGCCCTTGTTATCACCTTACGAATATTAGATTCAGATGTAAGATGCATTATGGTGGATGATGGGAGCGGCGCATGCATTATCCACCCTCAAGTACTTGCACAAATAAAACTCGAGGATAATATAGTGTTGCGTTGCATCACGCTAACAGGTTTTAACAATGTAGTTGAACGAACGTCTGGAGAAATCACACTCCCCGTCCTGGCCGGCGGCATCACCTTGAAACCGCGTTCCACATTATGGACCAGGATACGGCGTACAATGCTATAATAGGTCGGCCCTGGATACATGCCATGAGGGCCGTCCCCTCCAGCTTATACCAAGTTATCAAATTTCCAACCCCATGGGGAATATTCAGCATACAATGAGAACAACGCACGTCTCAAGAATGCTATCACATCGCCCTGGATTGCACGACCACCCAACAAACAAAAGGCAAAGCAAAAGAGGCATAGCAATTAACAGGGTCGAGGTCGAGCTGTGACGAAAGAGAAGATATCATCAGAGATCCCGAAACAGTAGAGGCCGCGGGATCAACCATAGAAGACCTCGACCCCGTCCAACTTGATGATAACGAGTCAAGAAAGCCTACATCGGCTGCAAGCTTCAAGAACCAGGTAAATTCCATTAATTCTTAACTGCTAACGCAGATTTGTTTGCTTTTTCCCATGCAGACATCCCATGTATCCCAAAGGAGGTCGCCACACATTAGTTGAACGTCGACCCGTTCTACCCCCGGTAAGACAGGTTAGGCAGAAGTTCAATTCCATAATAAACGATGCAGTCCGCGAGGAGGTCAAAAATTTGCTGGAAAATGGCTCCATCAGGGAATCAAAATACCCCCAATGGGTCGCAAAATATGGTCATGGTGAAAAAGAAGAACGGAAAGTGGCAGATGTGCGTAGACTTTACAGATTTAAACAAAGCATGCCCCAAAGATTCATTCCCACTACCTCATATCGACCAGTCCATTGACGCAACGGCCGGGCATGAACTGCTGAGCTTCTTAGATGCCTACTGGGGCTACAATTAGATACTCATGGAATAGGAGGACCAGGAGAAGACCACCTTCATCACCCACCAAGGAACGTACTGCTAAAAAGTGATGCCTTTCGGACTGAAAAACGTGGGGGCAACATACCAAAGGTTGGTGACCAAAATGTTCAAAGACCAACTCGGCAAGACCATAGAAGTCTACATATACGATATGTTGATCAAGTCCAAAAGGAAAGAAGATCACATCTATCACATGAAAGAAGCCTTCGATATAGTCATGTGGTACGGAATGAAGCTAAATCCTGAAAAGTGTGCATTCGGCGTGACCTCGGGAAAATTCTTAGGCTTCCTAATATCACAAAGAGGTATCGAGGTCAACCCCGACCATATCAAAGCCATAGAAGGAATACCAGAGCACTTAACCAACAAAAAAACAGGTTCAGAGGCTAACTGGTTGTATCGCCGCCCTATCGAGATTCATCTCCCGATCATCTGACAAATGCCATAAGTTTTTTGGCATACTTAAGAAAGACAACGGCCTCCAGTGGACTTCCGAGTGCCTTCAAGCCCTGAAGGAGTTAAAGGCTTATCTGTCGTCACCGTTGTTGCTTTTCGAAGCAGAACCAGGGGAACGCCTTCTCATCTACCTCATCGAATCAGAAGTAGTGGTGAGTGCAGTACTGGTCCGAGAAGATAAAGGTACGTAATCTCTCATCTATTACATTAGCAAAACCTTAATTAACGTCGAGATGAGGTACCTCCACCTCGAAAAATTGGCCTTGGCTTTGGTCGTAGCTTCACGAAAGCTGAGACACTACTTTCAGTTCCACCCCATATCGGTAGTCACAACTTCCCCCCTTGAGAAGTATTTTGCATAAGCCCGAGCTATCGGGGCAGGTTAGCCAAGTGGGCTATAGAATTAAGCGAGCATGATATCACATATCAACCGCGGACGATGATAAAATCACAAGTCCTTGCCGACTTCAGTGCAAAAATAATGCCCGAAGTTGAAAAAGAAGCCGCCCACGCTTCTCCACAAACACAAGATCTATGGATTTTGTACACCGACGGCACTTCTAATGCATCAGGGTCCGGACTGAGACTTGAGCTCGAAGTCCCGACAGGCGAAGTGATTCGCCAGTCCATAAGATGCCCGGACATGACTAACAACGAGGTCGAGTATGAGGCCGTGATTGCAGGATTAAGGCTAGCACTCAAGTACGGGCGAGACGGGTCATCCTACGCTGCGACTCTCAACTCGTCGTCAATCAAGTCACAGAGAATTTCCAGATCAAAAAGCAAAGGTTACAAAATACCAGCCGAGATATGCAAACTACTGGCCGAGTTTGATGAATACCATCTCGACCAGATCCCTCGAGCATAAAACACCGAAGCAGACGGCCTCGCCAAATTAGAGGGAGACACTAAAAGCATAATCGGAGAAAGAAACATGGTCACCCTCCTCAACTCATTGATAGATCAAATCGAGGTAAGGAGTATAAATCTAACTTGGGACCGGCACAACCATATTGTTACATACTTGCAGGACGGCGTACTCCCAGATGATAAAAAGGAAGTCAAGAAGCTTCGGATGCAAGCGGCCATATACAACATCATTCACAATGACCTATACAAGAGGACGTACGGCAGCCCCCTAGCGAAATGCTTAGGCCCGAATCAAACGCGGCGTGTCCTAGAAGAAGTCCACGAAGGCCACTGCGGGGTTCACTCCGACAATCGAGCTCCGGTCATATGTCTCATACGGGCATGTTACTACTGGCCTACTATGAAAAAATAGGCCGCAGACTTCGTGCAAAAATGCGAGCAATGCCAAAAATACGCCCCAATGATCCATCAAGCGGGCAAGCACCTCCACTCGGTCACTTCCCCTTGGCCTTTCATCTAGTGGGGAATGGACATCGTCGGCCCCCTGCCTGCGGGGCGAGGTAACATATGATTTCTTTTGGTTTTAACTGACTATTTTTCTAAATGAGTAGAACCAGGAGCATTCGACCAGGTACGTGTACAGGAAGTGATCGCCTTCATATGGAAAAACATTGTGTGCCGCTTCGGCCTCCCCAAAGAGATCAGTTGCGACAACGGACCCCAATTTATTGGAAAAAAGCCGTCGAATTTTTTGAGAAGTGGCATATCAAAAGAATACTCTCCACACCATACCACCCCGCGGGCAACGGAGCGGAATCCTCCAATTAATCAATACTGAACATCATGAAGAAAAAGCTTGAGGACGCCAAGGGATTATGTCCGGAACTATTACCAGAAGTGCTTTGGGCCTACCGCACAACGCCAAAGATGAGCACGGGAGAGACGCCTTACTCATTAGTCTATGGGACTGATGCGGTAATACCAGTCGAAGTCGGAGAGCCCAATTTGCGATACTCCCATGAGAGCGGGCCGAGGAACGATAAAAGCAGAAGGCAAGAGCTCGACGAAGCCGAAGAATGGAGAAATATGGCCTACATAAGGATGATCGCCCAAAAACAGCAGGCAGAACGCTATTATAACAAAATGGCCAAGATCAGACCACTCAAAGTCGGGGACTATGTGCTCAAGGCCAAAACACAAACAAGCAAAGACCAGCGGGAAGGAAAACTGGGAACAAATTAGGGGGCCCCATACAAAATCATGGCATCAGCAAATAAAGGGTCATTTCAACTAGAAACAATGGAAGGAAAACTACTACCAAACAACTAGAACGTCGCCCACCTCAAGTACTTCAACTTTTAAGAAAAAACGTCCTCCAAGTCATAATCTTTTTCCCTCACTTGAGTTTTGTCCCAATTGGGTTTTCTCAAGGAGGTTTTTAACGAGGCGAAAAGGGGGACACTTCAAATCGAAATACGAACGGAAAAAGGCATGGTCAATTCATTGCCCAACCTCTCAACACGTCTCCAGGCCGCCCAATGAAGGGACTAGATAGACTGGGACTGGAATGCCAGCCCGAAAAACATGTAAGTTTCTCCAAGTATATAAGCAAAACACAAATGTATGAAGTTCGCCCATGTTTTCGCCAGAGCAACATTGCCTCAATATCTACTCGGACCCCTACCACAATCAAGTAAATGACATTCGACCTCGCTCGAATAACCTAGATTCGACCTCGCTCGAATTAACTCACATTTGACCTCGCTCGAATTAACTCACATTCAACCTCGTTTGAATTAACTCACATTCGACCTCGTTCGAATTAACTCACATTCAACCTCGCTCGAACTAACTCACATTCGACCTCGCTCGAACCAACTCAATATAGTTTACATTCGACCTCGTTCGAATTAACACCTACTAGTCCCTGGCCATGACCAAAACCAAATTTGTACGATTGAGGCGACCAAACGTAAAAACAAAAGAAAGAAGCTTGCAAGCCCGAACAGAGAAAAGAATCAGATACGAAACAGCGAATACGACATTTCATCAAATATATTTCTTATAGAGGCTAAAGCAGATGCCAGCAAAAGTATGTACAAAAGTTACAAGCAAAAGAAAGAAAAACAACTACGCGCTACCTAACCCAGCAGCACTATCTTCACCCGTCTCTACACCATCGCCGTTGTCGTCGGGGTATTCATCCTCGTACCAGGCATCCTACTCAATCCCTTCCGTCTTCCTCATCATCATCAGCTTGTGGTGTAGCGGGGTCATAACCACAAACAAACCGAGCTTTACGTGTCTTAACACGTGCATTCTCTAAGTCGGCTTCTGAAACAGCCCCCTTTCTCATCAGATCCTTGAATATATCCAGCTGGGCCTCAACGTGAATCCATTCCTCGTACAAATCCGGAGGAACATCAGGAAAAGCAAAAGTGCGGGATGAGGACGACTGAGCCAGTAACTGTGCCTTTTCGGCCTCGAGGGCAACAACTCGATCACCAAGGCCCGCGACCTCTTTTTCTAACTCACATATCCGTTCATCAAGCCTCTCCTCTCTGAGCCTAGCCGTCTCCAAAGCGCAATCCCGTTCAGAACGGAGAATGTAGATCGTGTTCTCTAAAGCTTCAGCTTTACGCGCATCTGATAAACGGGCCGACCCGGCCTTTTCCAAAACCTCTACCTTCTCGGCGACCTCGCCACTCAAAGCGGCGACTCAAAGTTGACACTCCTCCAGCTCAGCATGCAATGAGACGACTTGGGCCTGAAGGTCAGCGCATTGAGCCTCGACCACCCTGCTCACCTCGAGCTCCTCTTCTTTGTCCTTCAACGCCTCTTCGAGCTCGCTACATTTTCTGATGACCTTCACCAATTAGTCATCCTTCCCCTTTAGCTCGTTTCGGAGAGCCCGAAAGTTGCTACTTCCACCAAGCCGCGCGGCAAAGCTCGCGGTGCTTATGATGATACTCGCGATATTTCTGCTCTATCTTGTGGAAGATGACCTTACGCCTCTCCTCTCGACGGGAACTTTCAATCTCCAAGATCACGGTTTGAAAAGAAAGCCATAGCGAGTAAGAACAAAGCCAGATTCGACATGAAAAATGAATATAGAAATGGAATACCAAACTTACCCTAAAAGCAATGCCAACTATGCTCATCGACAAAGTGGAATCCTTCAGTTTCTCGAGGGTCTTACCCTCCACATCGGAATAAAGTGGACCAAGAGAAGGGACCACGTCCTCTGTATTAACTAATAGATCCCGGTCTAGGGGGATCGCAATAGTCCGCATTGTTCTCTCCAATCTCACCTCGAGCCGGGTGAGTCCTTCCCCCATCATCCTAACCTCATTGGCGTCCATGTCGGAGCTCGTCTCATAATCCTCTTCGACTACACTTTTGCCATTTGTATCAACCCGAGAGGAAGGATCCTTGGCTGGTGACAAGGTCGATGGCTCATCCCCTTGTAAGGCGTCAGGGACTCACGCCGACGGCCCTTCAAAACCTATTTCGGCCTAGGGGAGCAACGTACATCCCTCGGTCCCTGACGACGGCGGAATTGTGGGCAGTTGCTCGACATCATCTTCGAGCTCTATGGTTGCCGTTTCTCTGAAGACAAAATCCTCGATCATGGAACTCCCCACGCGGACAGCTCTCTCGCCGATATTGATAAATCACCTCTTGCGGGGAAGCAAGTTATCGTTATTCGGCGACGATCCTTCCTCGTTATTCTCGTCAATTAGATGACGCAGAGGGGAAGTAGAAACACCCGTTGCAGTAGTCGACGACCGAGCAGGCCTCACCACAGTAGCAGGAACAGAAACAGTTTTCCTCTTACGGAATGTCGGAGCAGGAGCTTTCTGCCTCCTCGAAGACCCTCGACCTACAAAAGAGATTAGAACGCCAGCCCTTACTTAAAGTCATAATGAACATGCGACCATAAGGTCAGGACGACATATATAAAAGATCACTATATGTATGAGTACGGACGGACGAACTCACCGATCGTTGAAAGCTTGGGCCCGAACTTCTTGAAAAAGGCCGGCCACTCAGGAATCCCCATTGTGTGAGGCAAGACCCGGCTAACCCAATCGTAAATATCGGCAACCAAAAGAGGAGGCTCGGTCTCGGCTGAACGAGGAAAAGACAAAGCAATTAAGCTACGACCAAAACGAGCAATTAATAAAAATATTTACGGGCATAATTCCACACCTCAAGAAATCCATTTGCATTTGCCACCACATCCTCAGTCTTGACGTAGAAGTAATTAAACCAAAATCGACGATTTGCTTTATCGTCCATCTTCACTGCCAAGCTCTTACTTCCACGGTGACGAAGGTGCAACATCGCCCCCTATAGAAACTGGGCGTGAAGAGGTGCATCAAGTGGCGAAGAGAGATCCTATGGCCAGCCAATTCTGCGTACTTCGTCAACGTACAAATGAGCTTGTATATATAAGGAGAAAGCTGAGTCGGGCAGACATTGTAGTAGCGGCAAAATTCCTCCGCCAATGGGAGAAAGGGAAAATAGTAGCCCACATAGAACGAATATGCGTAGAACACACAATACCCGAGGCGATAAATCTGTACCACATTACTACCAGATGAGACTAGATCGATGTGGGCTGGAATTTTGAACTTCGCCCTGAAATTAGCAAGGGCAGCCGCATCCATCTCATACTCCACGACCTCAGGGTCGTCCTTGGGCAGCTTTGAGAAGTCAGTTCTAGCCTTTTCATTACGGGAAATTAATTCCTCCATCATAGGAAAGCTTTCATCTTCTGCAACAATGGCAGCCCCATCATCATGGGGAGGCATGCGCACTGCCAAGGGAATAGAGGAGATGTAAACGCAGAAGAGTCAAGAGTAGCAGGAGCCACCAAAATCAGTGAAAGAAAGAATATGAAGTAAGATCAAGAAAAGAGGGACTCTGAATGAGGAAGGAAGAAGAAGATATGAAGGTCCGATTTTTAAAATGCAAAGAGTGGATCAAAGGATTGTGTATCCCTATTTATAAGAGTTTGAGCATCAATATCGAGAAAGCAAACCGTCGTAACCCAGTTCAAGAATCGAAACGGCAGAGGCGTGGGAAACAATACAATGTATCGGGTAAATGCGTAATAATGACGCATGATGACATGACGTCACTCTGAAATGATGTGACCCTAGGTTACAGCTCACGGAAGGCCACATTTCTTTCCCGTCCGAAACGCTACTGCTCGACCTGCTCGCCAAAAACTTCTCAACCATAACTAACAGAGTCTGCTCATCGAGGTCGCCTAGGGTCGACATCAATAAGCGGAGGGACTAACTGTATAGGTCAAAATCCGCCTTTGTGGGATTTAACATGGAGCGTTATTATGGAAAGCGATGTGGCCGAGGTCGACTAGTAGATAACATGGCTCGTAGCCGAGCAATCAATAACGGCCGAGGTCGAATATCAATGGCAGTGCTAACAGCTAGTTTTTGTAATAGGATATTTAAGTGGAATATTCTCTGTATTTGTACTTTTAGGGTTGATTGGAGTATGTCTCATATAAATAGAAAAAAAAATAGGGAAAAAAGGAAAAAAACATTCTCTGATAATAGCACTTTTTGAGCAGAAGACTTTATCTCTAGGAAAGATACAAACAATACTTTTCTAAGAAGATTCGATTATCTATTATTCCACACTTTTTCATCAGATCCGAGAATAGTTCCAATATTATTACATTTGTCTATCACTCATCAGTGTCAGAAGGAGGAATCATCCACCTCATTCAATATTTGGCGAATCATTCTCCTTATTTACGTTAATGTCATTTATTCTTATTTATTGCTTGATATTCTTCCATCATTAATCATCTTGAAACATTAAATGTACACAACATTCTACCAACATTATCCGATTTTATTTGAGTTGACTAGTTATAAATCTGAAGATATTATTATTAACTAGGTTTAATCTTTTTTTATATAAAATTAATTAGTTTTATCAAAGATTTATACTTTTTGGTCAAACAAACACAATATTAAATAACATAAGACTACTATATTAATATAATCACCAAAAATTATTGTGAAATGAATAAAATATTTCATATTTTGTGAGATGTCTCGAGTTCAAATCTTGGGTATAAAAACTTTGGGATAAGTACTTTCCAATTTAATGGGTACATGTACTTTAAAAATTAGATTTTCATATTCTGCTATTTATGGTGTTTGATGTTGCTTTTGATATTACAGTTTGTTGAATTTGATAGAATTTTTCTGGTGTTTTAATAAAAATATTTTTATTCCCACAATCTTCGCAATAGTAAAGTTAGTTAAATATAATGACAGAGACCAACAATGTTTTTTAAAAATTTGAAGGATCAAAAGTGCGCAAGAATATATTTAAGGAATAGAAATTTAACCTACTCTCAAACATAGGTGGGTATTTTTGTCATTTTATCGGGAAGAATAAGACGAACCCCCAAACAGCGTCTTACCATCTAAAACCCTGTAAACCCTTTTTCCGTTGTCCACAGAGTAAGCGAGTGAGCTTTTCCCTCAAAACTCAGCAGAAATGAGCAGAATCCAATCCTACGACGACTTTGTTAAAGTCCACGGCGTACTCCTAGCGGCCGCCGGAATCCCTCAGTCACTCCACAAGCTTCTCTTTCAGAAGCTCTCCTCCGACACTTTCGACGGCGGTCACTTTTTCCAAATTGAGCCGCTCGAAGATGGCCGCCAAAGGAGGCTACTTTTCACTTCCGATTTCATGCCTAAGCACTCCAATCTTTTCCTTGTTGATCACGCTTGGACTTTTCGTCTCCCCGATGCTTATAAGCAGGTTTTTAAAACTGTTTTCTCTCTAAAAATGGAGTAATTTACGCATATGTATACATTACATAAATCAAATACATGAAAATGAAGTGATAAACATACGTAAACACTATGTACATTACATATAACAGGGTAAAGTTCAGTGACTTTAATGTAACAAAAAATAGTTTGTAATTTTACTGTTACAAGTAAAGTTCAGTGACTTTAATGTGACAGACAACAATTTTTTGAGGTGCAAAAAATAGTTTTGTGACTTTACTGATACAACTTTTTTTTTTTCAACTTTACTGATACAACAGGAGAAATTAAAAATTTGTGATTTGACTGAGACAAAAAATAGTTTATGACTTTACTGATAGAACAAGTAAATTTAGTGAGCATGTGTTACATTAATCCTGGAAAATTGGTGATGAAGTAGATGTTATTTCATTGGCGATGCTTTCAGTTATTTGCGATTAATTTTTGTATTTTTCTTTAAATTTCATAATGCAGTTGTGTGAAGTTCCAGGTTTAGCAGAAAGAATGGCTGCATTAATGTGTGTAGATAGTGCAGCTGAGGAAGCAGGTGATGTAGATGGCCGTGCAGGCGAAGAGGATAGTATTAAACTGAGTGCCGTGGAAATAGTGCAGAGAGAAATAAAAGAAGGCGGGGATGATGCTACGAGGTGGTTGGAGCTTGAGGAACTTGACATTGATGATGACATGCTTCTATCTCTTGATTTGCCTAATAAATTTCCTGTACGTTTCCCTTATAGCTCTAAATTATGATATCAACCTGATCAATTAGAAACTAAAAAGAAATAGGAACAAAGTAGCTCCTCGGGACTTGTAATTGCAAACCCTGTTCTTGTGCAAGCTTGCTTATATGTGCCTGTGATAGCATGAGTTTTATCCGTGGAGAAGTAGTTCCCTTTTAATGGCCTTACTTTGCGTTAGGATTCTTCCCACCTTCCCTACGCATGAGAGATGCAAGTTGTGGTTTCTTGTACATAATAGCTAGCCTAGATTTCTTTATGAGATCTTTATTGTGCATATAATGGAAAATCTTTTAAATTAGTGTGTTAGAAGCTGCAACTGCTAGTTATCTTATAGGGGCAAAAATTGTATGCAATGAGTCACCTCTAGTGTATTGGTGCTTTTCACTATGTTTGTTATAACAACAACAAACCCAGTGAGTTCCAACAAGTGGGGTCTGGGCTTTTCACTATGTTTGTTGTCACACTTTTTAACAATGTTGACTTGGTGCTTTATTTTACTTATATTTGTTAATTTTAAATTTTCTTGCATCAGAATTTACTGGCACTGAGCCTGTGCAGCAACAATCTGAAGGATGTTGAGATTGTTGCCAAGGATGTTACCCGACTCAAAAATCTTAAAGCTCTCTGGCTGAACAATAATCCAATTTTGGAGCGTAGGTAAGTTACCAAGAGCTCAGTAACTAGGTCCAATGAAGCAGTGAGTTTTTTTTGGAATAGTAATTGATGCTCGGTTAGCAATTTCCTTATTGGCAAGCTTGAGCAGTATTTGATGCTTCTTCCTTCTTTGGATAGTAATTCAGAGACTGCAATCATTCAGGGTTGCCCTGGTTTGGAAATTTGCAACTCAAAGTTCACATCTAACTATGGAGAGTGGGCATTAGGATTTTGTGGTGGAATCTTTGACAAAGAAAATGCAGGCTTTGCCCATCAAAGAGATCATCCTTTGGAGAGTGTGACATCTCTAGACCTTAGTAACAGGTCTATTCACAATCTGATAAACAAGGTGAGGCCTATTACTACGTTTACCTTTTCAAATAAAGGTGCTTTGAATTTATCATGAAATTCTCTTTTGTTTCCTGCCCCCTCCCCCCCCCAAGAATAGTAAGATTCTTTGAGATAATGTGAAACTATGGCTGTCTTTTATGGATGTATTGGTTGCTCCTCTATCCTTCTAATATTTTCCTGTTTATGCTGCTTGGTTTTCTCAGGCATTTAATCCTGATGAGATCCCATCTCTTTCTTACATAAATCTGCGTGGAAATCCATTGGACCAGAATTCTCTTAGCGATTTATTGCAGCTTCTTAAAGGATTCAGTTGCTTGGATTCTCTGGAGGTACCTCTTTTAACTACTGCTGCTTTAGTGTGAGCACATAATGATTTTTATATAAACTATGGAACAGGTTGATATTCCAGGGCCTTTAGGAGAAAGCGCTGCTGAAATTGTTGAAGCCCTGCCTAATCTTTCTCTCCTAAATGGAGTAAACACATCCAAAATATTGGAGTCTGGGAAGTCTGTGGTCGATTCAATGTTGCAACCACGTCTTCCTGAGTGGGCTGCCGGAGACCCTCTAGAAGATCGTGTCATAAATGCTATGTGGTTGTACTTAATGACATATAGACTTGCAGATGAAGAAAAGATTGATGAAACCTCTGTATGGTATGCAAGCTAGAAATTTACCATTTCATTTGATTATCCTCAAAGTTGATATCTCCATGTGGTGTCCTTCTTCCCTTACACATCTGCTCTAAGCAATATGAATAGTTCGGTTTAATAGGCATTCTCAGCATCTTGAAGCTTTGGGCTTCTTGTTTTCTCTTGCTTGGTTCTGAAGATTGCATCTACAGACTCTACAGGATCTAAAAAAAATAGCACATTTTTTTGTGAGCTGAAGTTGGAGGAATTCTAGTCGTGTAAAGTTAGACTATTGGACTTTTAGCAATTGGAATTTAAAAAATGTCAATGGGATCAGAATCCCTCTGTCTATTTTGTAAAATGTTTAACTTGACTCTTTGACTAAATTGGTGAGAGTTGCTATTGCAACTAAGAAGTCTTTCAACTTGATTGTGCCAAAGTTGCTGGACTATAATGATATGATACAATGCTTTTGTGATTCTGAACAATGTTTTCTGAACTCAAGCTTATATGCGTATTATCCTCTTATCAACATGTTTGTTTGTGCTCATAGGTATGTAATGGATGAACTTGGTTCTGCTTTGCGCCACAGCGACAAGCCAAACTTTAGAGTATCTCCTTTTCTCTACATGCCGGAGGGCAATTTGGCATCAGCTGTGAGGTTCTCTTCTTAAACTACCTGCTTTCTTGCTTACATATTTGGATGTTCTTCTTTTGTAAATGACTTTTTGTATATATTGGAGTACACAAGAAATTCCTTGTTTAGATGACTACTTGGGATTTGTAGCTGCGTATACCTCTTGTACCCAGGCTTCAGGTTTTGCCCTTTTTGTGAATAAATCTCTAAAGTGCTCAGATTGTATATCCTTTTTTATTATACTTTTGTGAACAGATACCTATCCAAAATGTTGGTTATGCTTTTTTGTTTAAACAGCAAATAACGTATCACTTATTCAGTGGCGGAGCCACCTTATAGGAAGGGGTGTCAAATGACACCGCGTAATTCCACTGTGTAGCTAGGTAAAAAAATAAATTATATGTATATATACTAGGTATTGACTCCCCTTAATTTCCTGGTATGTTTACTTTTATATATTTTGACACTTTTTAACGAAAATTCTGGCTCCGCCACTGCACTTATTTTTCAACAACAACAACTCATTAATAATCCCACTAGTGGGGTATGGGGAGGGTAGAGTGTACTCAGACCTTACCTCTTCCCCGAAGGGGTAGAGAGGCTGTTTTCGGGAGACCCTCGGCTCAGAGACAAAAGATCTGTAACAACAACAGAAACCAGACAAATAATATCAGCACCGTAAGAGACAACAAATAAGTGGAAGGACAGTAATTATGGTAATAATAAAAATTGAAAATAAAAATAAAAATAGTGTGATGAAACAAAAACCGCTAGCAGTCCTAGACAAAACACTATCAGACTAGCCGGAACAACGAGGAAAAAACGCTCAACTACCCCCTAACCTACAACCCTAATGCTCGACCTCCACACCTTCCTATCCAGGGCCATGTCCTTGGAAATTTGAAGCTGCGCCATGTCTTGCCTGATCACCTCGCCCCAATACTTCTTAGGCCGCCCTCTAACTCTCCTCGTACCTGTCAAAGCCAACCGTTCACACCTCCTAACCGGGGCATCTAGGCTCCTCCTTCGCACGTGCCCGAACCATCTAAGCCTCGCTTCCCGCATCTCGTCGTCCATGGAAGCCACGCTCACCCTCTCCCGAATATCTTCATTCCTAATCTTATTCAGCCTAGTGTGCCCGCACATCCATCTCAACATCCTCATTTCGGCTACTTTCATCTTTTGGATATAAGAATTCTTGACTGGCCAACACTCAGCCCATACAGCATGACCGATCTAACCACCGCTCTATAGAACTTACCTTTAAGTTTCAGTGGCACCTTCTTGTCACACAGGACTCCAGACGCTAACCTCCATTTCATCCATCCCACCCCGGTGCGGTGCGTGACATCCCGTCGATCTTCCCATCTCCCTGGATAATTGACCCTAGGTACTTGAAACTCTATCTCTTAGGGATGACTTGCGAGTCAAGCCTCACCTCCACGTCCGCTTCTCCCAACACATCGCTGAACTTGCACTCTAAATATTCCGTCTTGGTCCTACTCAACTTGAAACCTTTAGACTCCAGGACCTGCCTCCATACCTCCGATCTCTCATTAACGTCGTCTCTCGTCTCATCAATTAGAACTATATCACCAGCGAACAACATACACCACGGCACCTCCCCTTGAATATGGTATGTCAGTGCGTCCATCACCAGGGCAAATAAGAACGGGCTGAGCGCAAATCCTTGGTGTGATCCCATAACCACCGGAAATGGGTCTGAGTCACCTCCCACAGTCCTAACCCTAGTCTTAGTTCCATCATACAAATCCTTTATCGCCCTAATATAAGCTACCGGCACACCTTTCACCTCCAGGCATCTCCAAAGAACGTCCCTAGGGACCTTGTCATACGTCTTCTCTAGATCAATAAACACCATGTGGTATCACTTATTTTTCCTTTGTTCCAATTAAAGTAGGTGGATCTGAGGAAAAAGTTTGTTGCTAAGTAACTCTCCTTGGGAAAACCTTAGCCTGTAAATAAGATCCATTGTGGAAAACAAACATATCCTACTCAAGGGAATATTGGAATATTATCCTTCTCATAGTCTCCTCTATGGCAGAAGGCTGAAGGTCCTTTTCCAATGAAAGCCTGATGAGGGAATTAAAACACAGTTGGCATACGCCCTTCTTCTGCTTCTCTGATGAAGTTATTATGCGTTTAAACTTAACTTTGCTAACTTCCATATATTTATGAAACTTCACTAATTTTTAAATGATTTTAGTTACTCAATTCTTTGGCCGATTGACGATGTTCGAGAAGGTGATGAGTGCACTCGTGATTATCTATTTGGTATTGGGGAAGAGAAGCAGCGATCTGCTCGCCTAACTGCTTGGTTCCATACACCAAAAAACTATTTTATCAAAGTATGTATTTACTTATTCAGATTTGATTGTTCATCTTGGTAACTGGATATAGATGCTCAACATGAAATTTGGTTTCCATTATTCTTCAGGAATATGAAAAATACAAGAACAAGTTGCAATCAAACAAATTTGTCAGCCCAGTACAGGGGTCATCAGTTACAAATAGCCTGCGTCTTGGTGATGGAAGTGCTTTACGCGTGTACACTGACATACCTCCAGTGGAAGAATATCTGACTCGTCCTGAGTTTGTTATCAGTATGTCTTTATTCTGATGCCACTGTATTTCCTTTTTATTAGATTGTTGACTGTTTCTGTGTCGTTTTCACTGTCTGGACTTGGTCGTTAATGTTCATGCACTCTCATATTGCTTACAGTCAAGAAAGTGTGTACTGGTTGTTTGAGTGCACTTTTATGAACATTTTATTGGCTCAAGACTCTACATGTATTAACTTCACATTACTGGTGGTGTTTATAGCAACTGAGCCCAAAGATGCAGACATTATATGGACAAGCATGCAGATAGATGAGGAGACAAAGAAGGCAGCAGGACTAAATGATGAACAGTATATAAATCAATTTCCATTTGAGGCTTGCCTGGTTATGAAACATCATTTAGCGGAAACTATTCAGAAGGTCATCATAGATTTCATGTTTTTATATTCAGTGGTTGAGCACTTGTTCTTTATGCAGAATGCTGATTCTAAATTTAGTCCACTTTCTTAACAGGCTCATGGATTGGTCGAATGGCTTCAGCCTACTTATAATCTTGAGACACAGCTAACTCAACTTATTGGAGATTTTCACCAACGTGAAAGAGAAAAATTAGACAATTTGTGGATCTTGAAGCCATGGAACATGGCAAGAACTATTGATACGACAATAACTAGCAATTTATCTGCTATTATCCGTCTCATGGAAACTGGCCCAAAAATTTGTCAGAAGTACATTGAGCATCCTGCTCTATTTAAAGGGAGAAAATTTGATCTCCGCTATATTGTTTTGGTTCGCAGTATGAATCCCCTGGGAATCTTCCTTGCAGAAGTTTTCTGGGTATGTGCATATTTCATTGGTGTAGGTGTTGTCTTAGTGTTCGAGAAGTTGGAAAGAGAACTGTTTCACTATGATACTTTATGTTGTACATATAAAATGCCTTTCTAGAAACTGTTTTCTCGGTCTCTGGCTAATTGTGTTTCTATTTTCCATTCAGGTAAGATTGGCAAACAACACATACACTTTGGAGAAACATAGCTTTGATGAATACGAGACTCATTTCACTGTTATGGTAAGTACTGATTACTTGTCTCCACTATTTGTTGATTTCACAGCTCCATAATTAATTTGAGTATTTTATTTGATGTAATTGCATGATTTCATTCCTTGACTCGGTTCTTGACATTTAACGTAATATTCTCCTGTAGAACTACAGAGGCAGGTTGAACCATATGAATACACCAGATTTTGTGAAAGAATTTGAGAAGGAACATGAGGGTGAGGGTATTTTTCAATACGTCGATTTCCTCCTGTCTGTCTGTTGTGGATTTAGCAGGACACAGTGATTTAATTACTAGTCTCACTCTCTTGTCTTTGTTGCAGTTAACTGGCTGGATATCCATTCAAGGATTAGAAGTATGATTAAATCAGCTTTTGAAGCAGCTGCTGTTGTGCATCCAGAAATGCATCATAGCAAATCTAGGGCGATGTATGGGGTTGATGTCATGCTTGATTGCCATTTTCAGCCTAAATTATTGGAGGTATGACAGCAAATTACCTCTATTATAGCATTTTCCGATTTTGGTAGTTTCTGAAATGTAACTGCTCAAAGCATGACTTTGTCACTGATCATCTTTGCTTTTGTAAATTTGGTTATGGATATTGTTGCTTGCTATTTTTCTGTGTCATTGTCATCTTAGTGAGACAGTAAATGACCCTCTCGTTAAGCTCAATCTGCAATGAACTCTTAAGGCCAGATGCATATCTTTTTGGATGCAGATTACCTACTGCCCTGACTGTGGTAGGGCAGTCAAATACGATACTGAAGCTGTTGGTGGTGGAGGAGAAACTGTTAAAGGAAAAGATTTCTACAACTATATCTTCGGCTGTCTCTTCCTAAATGAAACTAATCATGTTTCCCAGTTGTGAGTGAAACCAGTACATGCAGAGCTCTTTGAAGTAGAATTTCGTGTCAAAGTCTTAACTCTTGATGATTTATGCAAGTGTGTATCAAGAGAAGAACAATACTAGCAAAGCCATTGGTACCATGTAACCTATGCAAAAGTATGTCTCAGCCGGTTTGGACTTTGGAGCTCTTTTACTTTTTATCACCCCACCAAAGAGCTACACCTAGAATGTCTGACCAAAGCCTGCCCCTTTCCCAACTCTCTCCCAGTCTATTAATTTTACACCTTTTGAGATGTATCATATTTCCATGGTCTATTAAGGTTCTTACTGTATTTTAGGGTCGTGAAACTTTCCAGCATCATCTCCATATTGATGTGTATTTTTCCTTTTAAAGTTTTTTCTGGGGTTGAGAGGGTTGGACATATAAACTAGAGTGTTTTCCATGGGTGAGATAGAACTTCAAGATGCACAATCCCAGTTGCCAGTATGGTTTTACATGTCTGGACTCTGGAGCCTGTAACATGATTGAAAACCTTAGTTTATTTTTTAATGTTCCCCAAGTGTGTTTCTACCTCAGTTGCCAAAGTGACTCTTGCTTTTTCAGTTGTGGTTGGTAACAATTCTGCTTGGAAGGATTATTTCCACTGAAGTATGCTGCTGATTTTATGCATATTTCCAAGAGGAGGAAAAACATCCAGTTGAGTGCTTCATTTTCTCAAGATCCCGAGTTCTTTGTGTTTTCATACATTTGAAGACCACAATATCAATGTCTAGCACCATCATGAGGACTGGTAAAAGAAACAAATGGTATTAGTCCTAGAGCTACCGGAAAACAAAATTGTCAAGAGAGAGAATTCCAAAAATCATTGTAGCAGGAAACAAAAAGAAAATGTGCACAAAACCCACACATGGCAGTGAAGGCTGAAAACGTTGTATCAACATAGAATCGTCTGTATATATGCAGATAGGACCTCGGCATCCTCCTATGTAACAGACTAACAAGTAATCATCTTTGTCGAAACTACCCTTCGACCTACTAGCCAAAAAGACAGAGAATCGGCTGGTGTGTTGTGAGGTGACAAGTTGCTAACCAAGCAGCTAGCTATCTTGATCGAACTTAGTCATTCCTTTGGCTTTTCAGTGAGTTTACTTTTTTCTGTAGTTCCAAGTTTGACATCCTTTCAAGCTCCAAAGCACGTTCAAGCTTTCATCCAGCAGACGACAATAGTATATGTATTAGTTTTAACCCAAGGAAAGATAATAACTACTAAGCAACATTGTAGCAATTATCAAAGGACTACCTTAGCTGCTCGGCTGCTCCATTCCCCCAGAATAGCTCTAAGCCTCTCATTTTCCTCTACATACTGTTACAAACACCAAATCCAATTCAGGAAGAAAAAAAACAAGCAGATAAAAAAGAAATATCATGCTAACCTTTTGGTGTAAAAGAAACTAGCATGATTATGGAAATCCAAATACTAAAGATGGATGGAGTTAGAATAACAGTATTTAGTATTAGCTATAACCACTACTTTAGCGCATGAAAAAAACCAAAGTCAATTTGCTTAATATACAAAATTACAAGAAATTAAGTGCAGATCCGGAATAATAATCTCAAGTTAGACAAGAACCTTGAAATGTTTCTCTGATGAAAGCAGAAAGGTTTGATCATATTCATAATAAATGAGCGATGCTATAAATCAATGTAGATGTGGAATAAATGTCGGCATTTAACTTGAATCTTACTCGGCCTGAAAATTGTAGGACTCATGAGCACCTAGGTAAATCACAGCCAAGAAACTAAGTAACCAGTTGAAGCAAGGACCGTCCCAAGGTCAGAAAATATACAAAAAGGTATCACCCTTTGGTGGTGAATGATGTCTTCCAAATCTGAATTGTTCTTTTCGGCTGTTAAAGCCTACATCTTAGCCAAATACTTTGACTTTTCTTTTGGTACATCATATTCATTTTTAATGGCAAAGAAGCAACAGTTGCAGCAAAAGAAGACAAAAGAGCAGCACGAAGTTGCAACTTACGTTTAAAATGACACTTCTCCATAAAGAAAAGCAACCCCATCTCTGAATACACCAAATATTTTGCATTTACACTACTCCAAAAGTTTGTTTTCCAAAATAGTTTCAAACACACCTGATTGTTTGTACTTCGGATGCGCTGCATCTCAGCATCCTTCTCTTCTATTAGAGATCGAGCAAGTCTAAGCTCAGATTGCAATTGATTCATCTGAAACACAAATCTTTCAGCAGATAATTCCAAAAAATTAGAAGGATAACAAATGCTGAGGTAAAACTTCTACTTGGAAAGAAAGAAATATCAAATGTCTGAGACAAGTAAATTCTATTCGTCCTTAAAAACAATCCCTCCACGGACACCAAACAGAATCAGGGAAATCAACAGAAGGAACATATGGACTCAAAAGCAATGGTTACACCTCAAACAACAACAACAACCATGGTTACACCTCATGTAAAGAAATCAGCGAGAGTATTTTTCATCAGTGTGAGATTATAATTCCAGTAAGGCATGAGTCATATGAAATGGACTACCACTTAGAACTGATCCAAATAAACTTTACTCTCAAGAGTTTGAAATAAGATGCCACAATGTAGAGCACCCGGATGCCACATGGATATGCCCCTGAGCAACTAAGTCTGTTTCTTAGAATTACTGCTTTACATGTTAGTTCTGCACAGTCTGTTTCTTAGAACTACTGCTTTACATGTTAGTTCTGCACATGATAAAAGTACTTCCATCTCTGCGGCACTTAATTTCGTAAGAAACAAGTTAGGTCCAAAAGACCACAAGCCCCAATAATACCTCAGCTGAAAGTGTGCGCAATTCTTGGTCTCGAGCTGCCAGTAAGTGGGCAAGATCAACCTGCAAAACCAAAGTGACTGATTATTTTCACCATATTCATAGCTCAAATTCTAATAGCAATTGAGTATTACCACACAAAGATGGTTGATTTTCATTACTGAATAATTCCACAATAAATGAACTAAAATAACATAGCTTCCACATTATCATCTTACAGAATATAAAACAAGCAACAGCTGGCGTATATTATGTCATGCTCAGCATCTATGACTTTATTTCTTTCTTTCCTGGTTTTGTCATTAGGAAACTTGTTCAGACGGTTGTTACCAGCTAACTTGGGCAACAGCAATAACAGAAGTGAAGCACTTTTTTCATAATCTTAAACAGAAAATACCTTCACCGAGATCTTATAAAATGGGAAGTGCGGAAGAATGTTTACCACTTTCAGATTTATGATACTTGATACAGGTTTCTTTCTCCTTCTCAAATTCTTTGTTTTCCTTTCTGACTTATAGCTTAATTATGACTCACTATGCAGTCAAAAGTTACATTCTTCTTTCTATTCTAGAGAATACAGGTAGGAGATTCTTATAGCAAAACAATTTCGATAAGGAGAAGCTTACCTGAGGTGCACTCCCATCATTAGACCTTTCATATTTGCTCAAGGATTCTTGTAATCCTAGAATCTAAAGGAGAAAAACATCAAAATTCAGAGAAATAAAGGAAATAATTCCACAAGAAACAAGGACTAATTTCCAATCATAATGCTATTCAATTTCCTATTTTGGCCACAAGAGATCGACACATCCTGCAGCAACCAAGACCTAGAAATGTGTAGAACTCCACCTTCCTTTCCAAACATGACTTGTATGCGCTGTTAACTACTTGATGCACCAACTAGTAAGACTAAAGCTGCTCAAACCAGTTCCTTCCTTACTCTCTTCTTGCAATGAAACATGCCTGGAACCTTATTTCTAAAGAAAGAGTATCAGAGTTTTCTTTATCAACACATACCTCCTCATTCAGAAAGTGTATATTTTCTTGCTGATATTGCAATAAGGTCATGAGCTGATCAGATAGTCGACCACCATCTTGATACCTATACAACAAAAGGCTCCCGGGTAACCATCATTATTATTAGCTTCCACACTTAATAGACTCAGAAAGAGTAATGTGCTTTGACAATAAAAAGATGGGGCTAAAAAGTGCAATAAAAACTGCGTCTGCAAAGCTCCTTATTTTACAGGGGACTCATGGCAAATCCATCCACTATGGCGTCTAAGATTTTTCTACAAACTCATATGCGTAAATCCAACGCAGTACCTCAGTCCTTCCAAAGAACTTGATGGTTGAAGTGGAGAATAAAGTGACTTCAAAACATCGGGCTGGGAATGAAATGAATTGTATTGATGAATATAACCTGTGACAATTGAAAGTGTAGCCTGACAAATGTCATTTTTTAAATATGTTTCCTAATAACATACAAAATTTGGGAATTTACGATAGGCAATTTCTTTGTAGGGAGACATGGGTGGGCTTTACTATAAAAATATAGGTGGAGAAATGAGTCTTGTTAAGGAAAACCACAAAGGAGGTCTCTCACCAATATAGAGAGTCATGAAAGAAGCAACACAGACTACTTCAACCAGCATGATTATCCTGAAAAAGTGGTGGAAAATGCATCAAACCTCTAAATTAGAAACACAAGGCTACAATGAAGCAATCAAGTTATAGGAAGCTACTCCAGTACCACCACAATGGATAATGCAACCTTCAATAGCAGCATTCGCTATATAATAGAAGCGTAAATGGCTACACCTAACATCTGGCTGAGGCCTTGAACATTTTGAAGACTGGCCTCGAAACTGCATTTAGATCAAGCCTAAGGTTCAACCTTCAGAGTAATTATTACTCATATAAATGACATTTAACTATTTAAGACCCATTTGGATTGTTATGAGTCGGTAGTACTGTATATCAGAAAGATCTATCATATTAGTCCATTTTTAAGAATTCATATACGGAAAAGGCGACCTATGCAAATACATCGGTTTCTTACTCGTGAAAAGGAACTATTCTTGGTAACTTGGACAACTTATGACGATGTTTGTCCTGCATATCACCAGGAAGATTGCCACCGACTACGCTTAGGCCCTGACTCATTATTAGAAAATGCAACCCCAATGATTTGGGACCCAATTAACAGATTTGGCCTATTCATTTGCCTGGATCAATAGAACCTTTTGATATTTCATATCCACTTTGATTTGATTTCAGTCCTTGAACTGGAACTCCTAAGCTGAAACAAAGGTAGAAGTAGCAATCCCATCTGCCTTATTTTACCCTTCGTCATGCGTCAGTTGTCTGGGGTAGTTTGAATTAAAAGTGGCTCTTTCTCACAAAATTCTGCAGGACATTCAGTGTCTAAATTCTTCAGGTTTGGAGTAGAAGATGTTATTTTGTGTATTCTTCCAGTTCAAAATAAAGCAAAGCAAAAATATAATGAAAATCCATTCCTTCATCCTTTTTTTCTCCTTTGTTTAGCCCATGAAATATACACCAAGCTCCAAGAAAGTCCATTTAAGAGTCTCAATCTCTCTGCACTTTCTCAAAAAAAGAGGCTTGATCTCTCTGTCAACTCTTCCATGGTATGTTTGGTATTACTTATCTATCGAGCGTAAACAAAAATACTGGTTGTAATCATTATTCTGGTTGCTTTAACTGTCCAAAAATTTAACTTAAAATTCTATGATAAGAATTCTATTCTTAAATCCGAATCCACAGACTGTAATGCACCAAGGACAAAAGTGTCCTGTATGCAGCTGATAAAGATATGAACATTGGGTCTAACTCAACCCCAAAAGCTAGCTCATGAGGTGAGGATCGCCCAAGCCATATAAGGAGACCAAGTACTCCATCCCTTAGCCGATGCGGGAGACTCACCCAGGCCTGCCAACTGGAGCATGGACAATATAATATGGGGGCCCAACATCGGTGAAACAAAGAATTGGGATGGTCCGGCTCTGATACCATGATAAAGATATGGACATTGGGCCTAACTCAACCCCAAAAGCTAGCTCATGAGGTGAGGATTGCCCAAGCCATATAAGGAGACCAAGTTCCCCATCCCTTAGCCGATGTGGGAGACTCAACAGCAGCAAACTTGACATTTCTTATTCAAAAAGGAAAAGGTCTCCGAAGCCAGTTTCTCAGCTAAAATTGGCTACACAACATCTCAATATGCAGGAAGCTGCAAAAAAAAAAAACAGAGGATAAAAAGGTACAAGTGTTCTTAGCAGGTGAACCTGAGTAGTGCGGATATGGAGAGGATGCTAATATCTGGATCCCAAACCATGACCAGCAGCATTGCAGCAGTTCCTACAATTGTTCGAAGTGTTTTAAGTATAGGAAGTACAGATTGAAAAATATAAATAATTGTAGAAGAAATGTAATCTTCAAGGAAGTTGGAGATTCAAACTTAGTGCTTCCCCAAAGTGTTCTTCAAATTACAAAAGGCTGTGGATATTATCTTTAGGGATCACAGTTTGCAAATTAGCAAGCTTCTCAGAAGACTAGAATAATATTCAGGTTAACCAAGATTTACTTGATTGTACTTTCCCTTCTTTACGAGGAAGTAAGGGATGGGACATTGAGAAGGTAGAAATTTTGAATGATTTAATGCATCACGAATATTCACATATGCAAATTAATAAATGTAAAAAGGAAACGATTGTATTGCTTTGCTAAAACACACAATTCAACTGTAACAAGCCAGTCCTGCATGTAAACAATATATTTTAGCACTACAGCAAGATTTGTTTTGACGTTAAATTTAGAGATTAAGACAAAGTAAAAAATGGATGGTACACAAAAAAAGGCTGAACACAACTAAAGAACCAAGTAGAGATATACCATATGCAATTGTCGCAAACGGTAGGCGAATAATGTGCTTCAGCTTCTGGCTGAAAACGCAGTAACCCTACAAGATTAAACCATTGTGCACTTCAAAAGTTCGACACTTCACAACAGATGATTGGATTATGGGAAAATAAGAAGGAAACAAGCAATTGTCAATCTTAATAAGAAAAATATTTAATTGTCATCCAAGTAGTGCATACAAGTCCTCCATTCTCGACAAGAAAGATACCCAGAATCCCAAAAAGTTTTATGCGAAAATGGCACAGAGAAGTTGTCACCTTGGTCAACCGACTTGTACTCCTTTATAACCTCAAGATAGCTAGTGGACACGCGAACTTTAGTCTCATGTAGATTGGGTACCAGGTTTTCTTCCTACGTCTGTCAGGTTCTTTAACTATCTATTAGCACCATATTAAGAAGATACAAAGAATGCACAGTGGCTTACACCAGAAAGTGGAGCAACTTTAATGCTATGCATGTTTTGGCACCATACCAAACTTTAATATATGCACAAAGCCTCACAGAAATATGATATGATATTAACCAAAATGATTTAGGGAGAGATTGTTTTTAATATTCTGTTTTCTTTTGTGTACATGTCGATTTGGGGGAACGGGGCAGCGGACGGACATGAGGAGAGAAAAGAAAGTTATATTCAATGAGGTAGCGCTGACATTAATCATTGACCCCCTGTGTTATTTTTCTCCCCTTGCACAACCTCTAGGTCAAGAATTATAGTGGCAAAATGCCATTCATGACATCAAAACTACAAAAATATATAGTAATGCATAATGGAAAACTCACCTGCAACCGTATTTTCTGGACTTGGTATACCAGATATTGCTGAAAAATGCCTGCAGATATTGAATATTTATGTTCAGCAATTAGAGAAAAGTCAACAACAGGAAAAATACAAATGATGAAAGAGATTTTAAACTTATAACTTGGCCAAGATGAAACAGTATAAACCGAAAAGTATAATTTCAGAGGAGCAGACCCGTGATAACTAAGAGGGCAACATTACAACTGCAAAGAAGTTGGAAAACTAATCCCCGGATCGGGTGAAATATCCATGTAGCTCCCACAGCCAAAACAGCAAAACCTGCCTAGAATTTGTTATTAATCAGCTCCCATATAAGTGACTAATTTGCACACCGAATTGAAGTAGTATTACTTGCCAATAAGATACAGTAGAAAACACTCCCAATCAGGCTTGCAGGCTTCCTATTACCAAAAAGTGGTGCCTCATCCAGTATGTCCAGGAACCTACAGTTAAAAAGAAGCAGGGACATTTATCAGCAAGAAAGCTCCAATATTAAGTAAAAAAATGGGATAACTTTTTTTTTTTTTTTGAGAAGGGATAACTTTAATTTGGACAGTATATTTCACTTGGCAAGTCATATAGCTCACCATAAATTATTGCAGTGAAATGGGGGTGATTTCGGGCCAACTTCACTGGATTTTGGCAACAGCAAGAATGATACTTTAGGAAATCAAGTGAAAGTTGAGTGTGAAAGGGAGCCTTGGAGCAACGGTAAAGTTGTTTCCGTGTGACCTATAGGTCACGGGTTCGAGCCGTGAAATAAGCCACTGATGCTTGCATCAGGGTAGGCTGCCTACATCACAATCACTTGGGGTGCGGCCCTATTTGGGACCATGCGTGAACGCGAGATGTTTATTGCACCGGGCTGCCCTTTTTTTTAGGGAAAGTTGAGTGATTTTATGGCTAGAAAAATAAGTTTGATGATTTTACTGCACTATACTTTAAGTTGAGTGATCTTTTGTGTAATTAACCCCCATTTTGCTTAATACATCATCATTGTATCAGCCTAAGTTTCCCCTTCTCCTCCTTATGCACATACATACCTCAAAATTTACAGTCTAGATGCTAATTTTGAATATCATGACACCCAAATATATTTGTTTAGTTGATTATATGAAAGAAACATAATAGACAGTGATACGAAATTAACAGAAAAAGGGGAAAACATAATTAAGATCTCTTGAAACATTGCTAGAATTTTAAATAATTATCCTAATAAGTCACTTGCCAAACAACACTTTGTTCTATTAAAGTAGAGTTCACCATAATGCTAGCCACTTTTATGAGTTCGAAATCACAATTAGGTATTTGCAGAAATTGCCATAGCATGTATTTACTAAATTTTCAGCCAGCATAAAGAGAAAAATTAACTGAATTACTAGTAATAAACAAACATTGCGATATTTCAACTTTGAAAGTACGGCATCAAAAATGAGAAATTAAAAACTGAAAACTGAGGATGAGGAATGATATTGGCAAAATCAAAATGTAGCATATGTAGAGAATTGTGTTTCTGGTGTGAGTAGATTGGAGGATTAGCGCTTACAAATTGTTTTCGTTTTCGTAGATAGAAGAAGAACGTCTTTCTGCGGACATTTCTTCTTCGTCGAGAAATTCGCTTTGCAGAAATTCTAGTTCAAAACAGAACCACTGTGCTTCCTTCTATATCCAGTTTGGAGATTTCTCCTCTTTCTCTCTTCGTTATTTTATTTTTAAATTTTCCTTTTTATTCCCCATGCTTGCCACTCTCCTCTTATATTTTTTTTTACGCCAAATTAATAAATACTCTAGATAACGTGTTTGCATTAAATTTTAGTATTACTTATCAATAGTTTTTTTGTAAATTAGGAACCCGCATTAGCTACTCGCAAATTATGCCGGAGAGATAATCACACTAGCTAAGACCTGTGCGACGAACTCGACCAAGAAAGCATAAAGAGGGTTTCGAATTTGTGAACTCCCATTTGAAAATATCTTGCTCAACCAACTCGGTCACTTTTGCGGCTAACTTATCAATAGTTAATTAGTATATTTTACGTATCTTATTTCTCACTTGGCTATAATAAAGTAATAGTAGTATTATTGTAGCGAACATCAAGCCTGAGGAAGAATTTTTCCCATATAGTAGTAAGAATAATTTATTTTCCAAAAATATGTTCTTCCTTCGGTAATAGTTTCAGATTGTGCCATGTCGTCCATTTATTTCGTGAGTTACATCCAATTGAAGTGAATCATCCTCGTTCCAAATTCTGACATTTGGATCTTTTTATTAAATGGCTCAATGGTAAGCAATTAAATTAAGGCCAACAACAACTGTAACACCTAAAATCAAACAAATTAAAGTCGATTATATGAGGAAGCGGAACCAACGTAAAATAAGAAGAAAAATATTTAAACTTGTATATAAATAACTTGCTTCAGGAATTTTGTAAATTCAATATCTCTGTCTTATTCTTTTACTACATAAGTAGCCTAAATCATCTTTGTATGTACTATACGTGTTTTGAACATAAAACTGAGAACGGAGCCCGAATGCTGCTGTATCATCCACTGGGACAATGTGGGATTTATCCCTACTTTCCTTTGGGGAAAAAACAATTTCCAAACTTCAAAACTCAGGCAACGACAGGGTAGGATGCGCAAGTGGCAATACCACACATGTTCTTTCCCATCTCCATCTTGAAGTATCCATCGTCACCCCAATCTGCTCCCCATGAGTTCTTGATGAGCCAATAAGGAACACCATTTTCAACACCGTAACCCACAGCAAGAACAGCATGGTTTACATCCTGCCAATGCAACACACAACGTTTGTAATATTGTATATATGCCTATTTAGCGAAGTCAGGAATTTCACTTAGGATGTTCAAGATTTTATATATATATATATATATATGCACAACAGTGAAGTTCAACTGACGACCCTTTGTCGGCTGTAGCTTTGCCCTGTATTTAGGTAACTATGCCACTATATTTGCATATCACGTTCCTAAGGACAGATGACTTACCATGGGAGTGTTGCCGCATTCTGTGCTGCTGTAAACACCACTCTTGTATTGTTTGAAACCTTTGATCACCTCAAAAGCAATACTAACGGGTCTAACCAATGCAACTGCGTACTTTAGTTCATCTTCAGCACCCTGTAATTACACATATATATGGAATCCAACCGATGCTTATTGACCATTCAGGATGTAAAGCAGCAACGCAAGCTGAAGCTCATGACTTAAAAACTGAACAAGTTAAACGAATGGAATCCACTCGACAGAATTCACCGGCAAAGATTGGTTCCATCCCAGAGGAAAGGAGATGTCTTACCAAGGTAATATTGACAGAATCGATGACTTTGACACCAACATTTTCTGATGAGAATTTACATAAGCCATTCTTGCCAGTGTATGGATATGCTTCTTCTGTGTCAAGACCGCCATTGGATTTAATGTACTCGAAGGCTTGTGATGGGAGCCCACCATTGCAGCCAAAGTTATTAAAAGCTCCAGCACAGTCCACAAGCTGCTGCTCAGATAGAGAGATTCCCTTCCCAAATGCTTGGCTATATGCTGCTTCTAGTGCACCAGTAGTGCTGCCAAATCGACATATGCCTTTTCCATTAGTTCAGCTTAAGAGTGCAATTTCAGGAATTACTACTTAAGAGTCCAATGATGTGATTCTAATTAATTCTCACCTGAATGTCCAGCAAGATCCGCACTTTCCCTGATTCTTGACTGGGCTTACAATCCCATCTTCCCTCCAGTTTTTCTATAATTACGAAATTGGAAATTTGGCGTTAGGAAAGAAAAACTTCTTTTTGCAAGCAATTGTACACTAACTCAGTACATGCTCGCTAGTCTACTGGAGTTTGGAGCTACCTACTTCGATCAATTAGCCAAGATTTTTACCAGAATATGAAAATCACTGGTGCTCGATCTAGTGGTATTTTTTATGAGGATTTTATTTATTGTTGTAGGATCACTATTCATGATCTCTGCAGTTAGTGTTTATATGTCTATAGCAATATAGCAGTTAAACTCAGAGCACTCCACAATCTTAGAAATAATAAATCATCACAAAGTAGTTTAACTCTAGAGATCAGTAACTCAGAGAAATAGATACAGAGGAGTTCTGAGTGCATATACCGTCTCCGGCAGAACGGCGTTAGTGAGCTTGAGATTGCCCTTTGTTGTGGCAGAGCAGTTTTGAGCTGCCCCCAACCTGTCTCTTCGGAACTCATCCCATGTTAGGTCGGTAAACTCTGTTATGAAACATAATAATCAATAAACAATGAGGGCCATATATAATAGAACTTACAAGCATAAAATGCATACTTATTTCTCTAACTTTTGTTGTTGAATCTATACACAACTAGATTAAGTTGTAAAAACTTTTCATTTGAGCAGTCCAATGCTTAGGTGCTTATTTTCATTAATATGGTGCTTATGTTTTCCTGAGCTGATGGTCTATTGGAAACAGTCTTTCTACCCTCACAAGATAGGGGTAAGTCCTACGTACACACTTACCCCCAGACTCCACGATGTGGGATAATACTGGATATGTTGTTGTTGTTGTTGTAATGCTTAGGTGCTTATATTCTTTCCATGTACTATGATTTTGTTTTTATGTCCAAAAATGAATGAATAGAGAAGAAATAAGAATTCAATTTAGATTTTTTTTGGTCTTTAAGCAAGATTAGTTTTTATGAGAAAAGTTTTTGAATTGACCTAAAACAAAAAAAATTAAAAAGAAAATAAAAGTTTTTTGATTTGAGAGAAAGGGTACTCACAAGCCACACACTATGAATGAAATATCCACACATGATAAGGCAACTAGACCAATTAATTAGTAATAAAATATGAAAACTACAAATACCATACTGATACTACAGTGGAAAATATAGTTACCTTATCTTATAACGATAATAATAATTACATCTTAATCCAAAAGGTTGTCTTACCTTATGAAGAAGAAGAAAAACAAAGAGTATTCCAATAAAAGAATCAATAAACTATAACTTGTTACCTCCAAATCAACAAATTAAGATTCCACTTAAGCTAAAGAGAAAAAGCAAAAAAGGAAAAGAGCATGGCTTTAGCGTTATGCTATAATATTAATTATACCATTGACACCGAGTTTGTATGATAGTTCTTTCTTGTTATGCGATCGAATCATCTTCAAATTGTCCAAGAATACCTCGAACCTTTGCTTTATCTCCTCAACTGACTCGTACCTCTTCCCATACCTTAAATAACATCCCAAAAACAAAACGATTTAAGTTATATACTCTCTTTATTCACTTTTACTTGTAACATTTCACTTCGAGAATCAATTTGACTAATTTTTGAAACTAAATTGAATTAAATTTTTTTAATATTTTAAAATTAAAATTTAGATATTTGAAAATTATACAAAAAGTAATATAATTTGTAATTCGTCTCATATCAATATACTAAAAAAATAAATATTAAAACGTTGGTCAAAGTTTAGACAGTGTGACCCTCAAAAGCGAAATATGACAGGTAATATCACAGTAAAAAGGAAAATTTACCCCATCAATACCACCTAATGCGTATTAAGAGATTTATTTATAATTATCTGACTATGTTAAAAACAAATTATGCTCACTGCATATATAGAACTTAAACTCAAAATAAAACATACTCCACTACTAATAAGCAAATAATAAAAAATCTCATTTCCTTGTAGATATCATCATACCTGTGAGCAAAGCGAACGAAGGAGAGAGCATGGCGACTCTGGCCGACGACTTGGAGAATTCCGTTCTCCAGCTCATGCAAACCGTCGGAAACGACCTGCCTGATCGGATTCTCAACGGCGAAGGTTGCCGGTCCGGCTAGTGCGGCGGCGAAAAGGCCACCAGCGACGACGAGAGCCAGTAGGAGTGTGAAACGAGACATTGGAATCTCCTCTCAGAGAATGTGGGGAAGGGAATGATACGGATTGGGTGTGTGTATGGTAAGACTGGTCGAATAGTGGAGAATTTATTCAGGTGGGTTTTGTCCTCTATTTAAGTGGGGTCCATTTAAGTCCCAGACATACATTTTATAATGGGTCAAATTTATTGTTTAATTTTTTTTGTCAACATATATTGATTATATTATATAAATGTTTACTCTTTTAACGAGTATTCAATCAAATTTTACTATATTTTCTATAACAATACTCTATAACGGTCAAGTTATTTTTGGAATTAAAATTTCATGTTATAATATAATATAGTTCTCAGTAACAACACTTTGTTATAATAATGAAAATTATCCGAAACAAATAAGATTGTTATGAAGAGGTTTGACTGTATATTGATTATATACGATTAGGGCTGTCAAATTTGGCCAAAGCCCAAATGACCCGCCCGACCCGCCCAAAGTTGGGCTGATTATTGACCTGCCCATTTATTAAACTCATGTCATCTTGACCTAACTCATCTCAACGGTTGATTTTTAGTCCAAATTGATCCATAAGTAATTTTGCCAAAATATCTTAGAAATAATTTATTTTTTTTGTTTGATATGTTATATATGACCACAAAATAAAAAAAATATTATTTAGTAATTATAATTCATAAGAAAACATACATATTAATTAAAGTGTGCTAAGAGTTAGACAGGTTGGATTATGACCCAAATTTTAGTCCATTTTGACCCAATTCATCTCAGTCGACCACCTCTATATACGATTATACATATAATGTATATGAAATACACATATTATATATTTGTTAGCTATATTTAATTCAAACGATTAAATAAGCGATTATTTAGGTTAATACTCGATGATATTTACAACTTTATCCTTTAGAGATATTTTGAGTAAGTAGAAAGAATCTTATGGAAGAATCTTCGAGTGGGGCCTATTGTTTTTTGGTGGGAAATGTGTTGGCGTGCTCGCAAAGTTGAAAAAAGATGGCGTAGGTGCTGACGTTAATTTTTTATTCCAGCATTTCCGTTATGGAATCTGTTTGGAAGTTTGTACACTAGTTTTTTTTTTGGGGTCAAATGAATTATTTTTTTCATATTTATTTTTTATATATACAAAGGTTGGTTGTGTAACCCCGTATGTGTGAACTTACTTACACAATTGTTTGTTGTAAACCTGAATAAAGAAGGAGAATTACAGTAGGTTGATAACTAAATTTTTTTGCATAATATTTTTAACAAATCAAATTTTAATGCCACCGGATTAAATTACTTATTCATATAAGTAAAGTTGAAGAAGCAATATGTGGTGGACATTTTGGAAGAGAATAAGGCAACATTATCTAAAGTTTATCTAATGAAAACTCAAGTATATGGAGTAGTTTTGTCATTTTGTTTGAATTTTCCTGTAGAACAGAAAGGGACCATGACTTCGGGAAAAAAATTAATAAGAGAGGGTATTAAAAAATAATACTAGAAAACAAAGACGACTAAAGGTGCTCCAACATTTTCTATTGTTTGATTAATTCTCCCTTCTAGACGATTCTTAGGTCAGCCAAACTAAATGTAGGACCAAGTAATTAACCAACTTTTTTGGGGTTTTTTTTTTCTTTTTTCGTGATACTCGTATTGGGTCTCGATTAATCTGTATATTCAGTAAAGCTACTTAAAGGAGAAAACTTTTCTAGCATGATTTTATGATCTATTCCAGGCTCGAACTCGAAAAGACTCTGGTTAAGGGTGGAGAAATTTATCCACTAACACCACAACCCTAAGAAAAAAGTAATTAACCAATCCCCATATATTAGTATAACGATCTAGCTAGCATTCATTTGCATGGGTGGAGCTAAGAGTGTTCATGGTTCGGTTTGAGTCGGTTTTTTCCTAAAAAGAAACCAAACCAAGTAATTTGATTTTTTAACTATTGGAACCAAATCAAACCAATTAAGTCGGTTTTTTATCGATTCGATTTTTTTGGTTATTTGTCGGTTTTTTCTTAAATATGAGATATACACTACCAAAAGCATATTCCGGCGACTACATTTTCAGCGTAACGCTATCAAACCAATTGTTCTTTGAGAAATCTATCATTTACCAAGATCGATTAGTGATGAATAACTTAAGTACTCAATTAAAAATTAATTATTTTTAAAATAAAATAAATTCTTATACTTAGTAAAAGAAAACTACCAATCAAACTAGAAGGCAAATAATTAGATTATTATAATAGCAAAGAACTAAACTAAAAATATAAATGACTAATATGTACTATAAAATTTTAGAAAATTTATATAAAAATATACATATATATAGGTATAATGAAAAATTTAAATAGCTACTTTTATAGTCGGTTTGGTTCGATTTTTTCGGTTATTTTTTGATTAAAACCAAAACCAAACCAAATTTGATTGGTTTTTAAAATTTAAAATCAAAACCAAACCAAACCTAAAAATATCGATTTTTTGGTCGGTTTGGTTAGGTTTTTCGGGTTTTTATGAACACCCCTAGGTGGAGCTAGAGTGCCGAGAGCGCGTTCGGCCAAACCCAATAGTTTTGGTTCGAACTCTATATTTGTCTTAAAAACTTCATTAAATATATACAAATTATTAATTTAGAAACCAGTAACTTAAAGCGATATATAAAATTCCGAATCATAAAATTAAAATCCTGGCTCCGACTCTATTCATTTGTGTGTAGGTCCCCCGTAAGATCATAACTATGAATAAACCAACCATAGATATAGATAGACCTAAAAGGAACAAACTTATTATTAATAATTGCATATTATCATACTATATGGTTGGAGTGCAAAAAAATAATCAAGAAAACTGCATGCATGGTTGCTAACGAAGAAACCACACATTTAGGAATTTGTTTTATTTACTTTTTGACGATGAAAGACACTTAGTAGTGGGATTAAATAATCAAAGTGACAGATCGAAACAACACTTCCTTTCTTCACGCAATATATATAAATATATAGAACATTATCAAAAGCACCATTTTCTAATACGTAAAGAATCTGGCATTTTCTCTTGGTGGTGCACTAGTAGACGTCACATAGAAAAGGAAACAAGAAAAAAATCAGCCACGTTTAGAAAAGATATTTTTCTCCCAAATACCAATCATACTAGCTCGATAGAGAAGTGCTCCATCAGTTTACTTTTAATTGTCCACTTTATCAAATATACATTTTTATTTTTATTTGTTCACTATACTAAATCAAGAGACGACAATCTTTTTTTTCCATTTTATCCTTATAATTAACTATTCGTTCCCCACATTATTTTCCAAGACTTTTAGAAATGTTATCGTTATTATAAATAAAATTATAAAATATATATACTTTATTTATTTTTTCTTAAAAAAGTGCACAGTCAAAAATAGACAACTAAAAGTGAACGGTGAGTAGTGAAGATCTCTTTCACTTACTTTTTAGAGGATAAGAGGAACGAGACTAGGCGAATTTGTTACTAAATAATAGAAAGACACGGAAGGGAAATAAATTTTACTATATATCTTACAGAAAAAAAAAAATACTAATTTCATGTATATTAGTATTTGTTAAATTATTTTAATTTCCTTCTGTTACGAGATCACTATACCTTAATAAAAATATTATCTCTAGTGTTATGGCATGCTTGGCGTGGGATGAATGTTTTGACGTTTCCGAATAGTGCATATGGGATAAGCAGGTTTGAATCTCGTGATATCAAATGATATAGGATATATAAATAACCGCTAATATG
>AWOL01S0022106.1:56493-67967 GCA_000715115.1 Nicotiana otophora | reverse complement strand
TAATTTCTTCCTTTCTGCCTTATAAAATTATGAAATTGTGTTCTAAGGTCCGAGGTTTAGACAATTTGATTGAAACCGAACTAGTATAGCCCTTAGGCTTTACGATCGAGTGAGTGCTTGCTCGAACTCGAAGTAAAGTAAACCTTAGGTTTTTTATTTGAGCAAGGATGGTCTCTCGAACTCAAAGTAAAAAACAGCCCTTAGGCTTTTGTTAAAAAGATTATTTGCGGCTTTCTCCCCTTTTCGGCTTGAAAAAGTTTTTTATCATTTGTATATGCAAAACTTGTAATGCCTTAGCATGAAATAAGGAATTGTTCGAGAGTTCGAACAATTTTGGACTCATTAGAGTTTTCGAGGCTTGATATTACTGAAGACTTTTATGATTTTACCGGAGGTAGCCTTTTTAACCGATTTGTGAAAGAATTCAAAGGCCTGTTTTGTTACGAAATTTGGACATCCCCGACCCGTGTTAATTCGGCCGTAGACTCTTTAGTTAGGGATTTTCCCCTTGGGTTTATTTTCCCGTTTTACTTCGAGCTTGCCCGAAGTGTCAGTCCCTGAGTAGGGTGGCAGTGGCCTATAAAATTCGAGGGTTGCCTAAAAGATCTTATGATCTCGGAGTTTTAATAATTCAATCTCGTTTATTTTTCGGACGGCAGTCCCCGAGCGTGGGGGTAATTATCCGAACTCTGGTTATGGTCGGCCCTTAAGCCTATTTACCTAATAGATCGAGAGTATGGAATTGTAAAGTAGAAAACTTTTTCTAAGGCATGGGATATCGGTAAAGAAAAGTACTTCTCTTTATAAATGATTATACATGCGTATATATTCTGTGCCAGGGCTCGAGCAAACTACGCGATCACGGTTCGTTTGACAGTTTGGTCCTTACAAATTTTTTCTATCGAGACTCTGATGCCATGAAGTAACTTCCTCCCATCAAAGTTGACATTCGAGGGCAATGCCCCCCAGTATTCGAAGTTGATTGTAAAGAAGCCTCGGATATTGTTGAATTGTTTTAAGTTAGCACGATCAATGGTTGCCTCATTAAAAACCTCGCCGAAAAACCCATTTGGAGAAAAATCGGTCTAAGGAAAAAAGAGTACAATGTGTGCTTTCAGACCTAAAGGCTTCGTGTCGAAGAATACATTGTTGTTTCTGGTCGAACACCTGCAATGGTTAGTTTAAAATATAAATGAAAATGGGAGGGGTCGTACCTTAGCAGTAGTATCGTTTTAGGTGCGATACGTTCCAATTGCTCGGCAACTGTTTGCCATTCATCGTGCCGAGCTTGTAGGATCCTTTTTTGATAATTTCGAGAACCTGGTACGATCCTTCCCAGTCCGGAACCAGTTTCCCTTCATTCGGATTTCGGGTGTTGAGGGTGACTTTTCTTAGCACCAAGTCCCCGATGTTAAAATATCGAAGATTGGCTCTTCGATTGTAGTACCTTTCGATACGTTGTTTTGGGGTGGCCAATCGGACGAGAGCGGCTTTGCGTCTTTCGTCAAACAATTCTAGGCTCATATTCATGGTCTCGTTATTCGACTCCTCTGTTGTATATCGAAACATGATGCTAGGTTTTCCGACCTCGACCGGGATCAGAGCTTCAGCGCCATAAACTAACGAGAACGGTGTTGCTCCGGTACTGGATTTCGATGTTGTGCGGTATGCCCATAGAACCTCGGGTAGTATTTCTCTCCATTTTCCTTTGGCATCGGTCAATATCTTCCTAAAATTTTGGATGATGGTTTTTGTTGGTCGATTCGGCTTGTCCGTTCCCGATGGGATGATAAGGTGTTGATAGGATGCTTTTGATCTTGTGATCCTCGAGAAATTTAGTTACTTTGCTGCTGATGAATTATTTTCCATTATCACATACAATCTCGGAGGGCATCCCGAATCGACATATGATGTGGTGCCAAATGAAGTCTATGACTTCCTTTTCTCTGACTTTCTCGAACGAACTTCCTTGCATCCTTCCCCATATTGGTCCAATAGTACCCTGCTTTGATTACTTTGTGGACCAGCGATTCGGCACCAGAATGATTTCCACAAGTGCCCTCGTGAACTTCCCAAAGGAAGTCGTCGGTATCTCACGGTCCCAAACATATTGCCAACGGTCCATCGAACGTCCTTCTAAACAGCGTTCCATTTTCGGACAAAGTGAACCGTGCAGAGCTCTCGACTCCTTTGGATCTGATGGAAGCTTACCGTTCTTTAAGTACTCTATGTACTTATTTCTCCAATCCGAGGTTAAACTTGTGGAGTTTATCTCGGCATGACCTTCTTCGATTACCGATCTCATGAGTTGTACGACAGTCCCCGAGTTGAGTTCGTCGTCTTCAACCGATGAACCTAAGTCTGCAAGAGTGTCGGCCTCGCTGTTCTATTCTCGAGGCACATGTTGCAAGGTCCATTCCTTAAATCGATGTAGAGTCACCTGTAGTTTATCCAAGTACCTCTTCATTCGGTCTTCTCGGACTTCAAAAGTCTTGTTAACTTGGTTTACCACGATGAGGGAATCACACTTAGCCTCTATGACCTCCGCTCCCAAGCTTCTAGCTAGTTTGAGACCTGCAATAATGGCCTCATACTCGGCCTCATTGTTAGTCAATTTTGTAGTTCTGATAGACTGTCTTACTACATTACCTGTGGGTGATTTTAGTACGATGCCTAGTCCGGACCCCTTCACGTTCGAAGCACCGTCTGTAAAGAGGGTCCAAACTCCCGAAGATAGGGGTGGGCATCGGTTGGTTTGGTTTGGTTATGAATATTATCGGTTTAGCATATCAGTTATCAGTTTACAAATATGATAAACCGATAAGATATTAGTTATCGGTTATCGGTTTACCTGATAAGATAACTCAATCTAGAGTTAAGCAAAAAAGAGAAGAGTAAAACAGTTTTAAAACTCGTCTCTAGCCATAACTAAAACAGTTTTATAAAATAGTTTTATATCGGTTCTGGACACAACTAATATTTGAAGCTTCTACTTGGAGAAACTAATATTCAATTTGTTGAGAGTTGTAAAACAGTTTCACTTCAATATTGTCGTAATAAATGGAAACCCTACTATTGGTATTGAAACAATTTGACAACATTTCTAGTTTCCAGTTTCCAACACTATTGGTGCTGCTACAACTTTCCAGTTTCCAACACTACAAACATCAACATAATGTTGCTGCTAAGCCACAAAATCTGCAACTAATATTCACATATTGAAGTAGTCAAGAATGGTACCAATTCGATAGAATCAAACAGTTCAAATTCAAGTAGTAGCAATTCTTCAACAACAACTGTCCAATTCTTCAAACACAACAGTTGTCCAATTGTTTGAAAGAGTAGGGATGGCATCGATAGAATCAAACAGTTCAAATTCAAGTAGTAGCAATTCTTCAACAACAACTGTCCAATTCTTCAAACACAACAGTTGTCCAATTGTTTGAAAGAGTAGGGATGGCATCGATAGAATCAAACAGTTCAAATTCAAGTAGTAGCAATTCTTCAACAACAACTGTCCAATTCTTCAAACACAACAGTTGTCCAATTGTTTGAAAGAGTAGGGATGGCATCGATAGAATCAAACAGTTCAAATTCAAGTAGTAGCAATTCTTCAACAACAACTGTCCAATTCTTCAAACACAACAGTTGTCCAATTGTTTGAAAGAGTAGGGATGGCATCGATAGAATCAAACACAACTAATAGTTCAAACACATTAATAACAATACAAAGTAGTAGCAATTTCACCTTAAGATTAACAAGTCCAAACATAGTACTAATAGTTCAACTGAACAAAATACATACTGGACCTTCCCATTCACAATTTATATGCGCCTTTTAATGTACAAAATCTAACCATTCAAAGACTAAAATAGTATTTTGCAGTGCAATTTAAGAAAGTATTTTCCAGCATGTATTATGAGAAATTCACTTATTGCCATAGATATTAATGAACCAAAGGTTACTGCAGCTTACAAAAATACAAATTCTGAAAAATCGTTAACAACATCAACATGTATTATTTAGGCATATATAGAAAAGGAATATATATATTGCTCAATAGAAAAGGAATATAGAAGCCTAAGTATATATTTTGCTCAATAAGAATGTCACGTATAGCATATATAGAAGTTTAATTTATGGAAGTTTTGTATACTCAAGGTTTCTTTGTAATTATTTAGGCATAAGTTCTTTGTTTTCTGTCATTCACTTAATAAATGATTGAATCAACTGAATATGAAGATGAAGGCAGCTGAAGATGAAGATGAAGCAACTAAAAACTTATACGAAGAATGAAGATGAAGCTGAAGAATACGGCTGAGAAATGTGAACTTTGAAGCAACTGAAGAGTGAAAAGTCTGAAGAATGCGACTGAGGCTGAAAAAGAATAGGAAAAACCGAAAGAATGAAGCCCTAGCATATCTGCATATGTATATACTTAAGGGTAAAGTAGTAATTTCGTTAATTCTTATTGGGTTATCGGTTAACCCATTAACAAAATTGCCAAATCGAGGCCCGAACCGATAACCCAATAGTGAAAAAATTCTAAACCGTTACCGAACCGTTAACCCAATAACCCAATAACCCAATACCAATAACCTAATAAATAATTAACGGTTCGGATTATCGGTTTTACCCGATAAATGCCCAGTCCTGCACGAAGATGTACCCGATTTTATCAGTAGTTCTTTTTCAACCTCGGGAACGAGGCCGACATAAATTCAGCCATGAAGTTCGCCAAGATTTAAGACTTGATGACGGTTCGGGGACGATACTCAATATCATACCCACTGATTTCTACGGCCCATTTGGCCAATCGACCTGAAAGCTCGGGTTTTGTGCAAAATAGTTTGAAGAGGATAAGTTGTTAAAACACATATTGGATGACATTAAAAATATGGTTTTAGTTTCCAAGAGGCGATTATTAAAGCAAACACTAATTTTTCTAAGTGTGGATATCTAGTTTTGGCTTCACCTAAGATCTGACTAACATAATAGACAGGGAATTGCGTACCTTGTTCTTCTCGGACCAGGACTCCACTTACCGCTATCTACGAGACTGCCAAGTACAGGTAAAGTCGTTCGTCCACTTTCAGGGTGTGAAGCAGCGGCGGGCTCGATAAATACCGCTTTAGTTCCTCCAAGGCCTGCTGGCATTCCGGAGTCCATGCAAAATTTCTCTTCTTCTTAAGCAGCAAGAAGAATCGGTGGCTCCTATCTGAGGATCTCAAAATGAATCGTCCTAGGGCGAATATCCGCCCCGTCAGTCTCTGCACGGCCTTTACATTATCCACTACGGTAATATCCTCGATAGCTTTGATTTTATCGGGGTTGATCTCGATTCCCCGATTGGACACCATGAAATCAAGAAACTTGCCCGATCCAACCACGAATGCATACTTTTTAGGGGTTGAGCTTCATATTGTACTTCCTCAGTATATCGAAAGTCTCCTGCAAATGCTTTAAATGGTCCTCTGCTTACAAGGACTTAACTAACATGTCATCAATATAAACTTCCATTGATTTTCCTATTTGTTCTTCAAACATTCGGTTTACTAGACGTTGATAAGTTGCACCAGCATTTTTAGACCGAATGGCATTACATTATAACAGTAGGTACCATACTTAGTGATAAACGAGGTCTTTTCCTGATCCTCCAGGTTCATCTATATCTGGTTCTACCCGGAGTAGGCATCGAGAAAACTGAGAGTCTCGTGGACGGCCGTGGCATCGATCATACGATCAATATTAGGCAAAGGAAAAACATCCTTGGGGCATGCTTTATTCAGGTCTTTATAATCTATATACATTCTAAGTTTGTTTCCCTTCTTAGGGACTACCACTACGTTTGCTAACCATTCGAGATACTTTACTTCCCGAATGGATCCTATTTTGAGAAGTTTGGTTACCTCGTCCTTGATGAAGGCATGTTTGACCTCGACTGGGGCCTTCTTTTTTGCTTCACCGGGCAGAATTTAGGGTACAGGTTTAGTTTGTGAGTGGTAATTTCTGGTGGGATCCCCGTCATATCGAGGTGGGACCAAGCAAATCAATCCATGTTAGCTTTAAGAAAATGAACAAGTTTTTTCTTGAGCTTGGGGGTTAGCCCTGTGCCCAGGTATACCTTTCGTTCAGGATGATGCTTGGCCAGTGTGACTTGTTCCAGCTCTTCGACCGTTGACTTAGTGGCGTCGGAATCATTGGGAATTATGAAGGATCGAGGGATCAAGTAGTCGTCATCCTTGTCGACCCCTTGCTCCTGCAATTGGGTCGAGTCCGGTGTCTGTGGTTGCTATTTGGCCCCCTGCTTTCCCTTCGAATCCGATTCCTTTGTTGATAAGAGTGCCTATACCGGTATTACTTCATCGACTGCAAATATCTCCTTGGTGGCGGGTTGTTCCCCGTACACTGTTTTGACTCTCTCCGATGTCGGGAACTTTAGAACTTGGTGGAGGGTCGAGGGTACTGCCCTCATGTTATGGATCCAAGGCCTTCCGAGTAGGGCATTGTACCTCATGTCACCCTCAATCACGTGGAACTTTGTTTCTTGGATGGTCCCAACCACGTTTACCGGCAAAGTAATTTCGCCTTTGGTGGTTTCGCTTGCCATGTTGAAGGCTCTAAGTACTTAGGCTGCAGGCATAATTTGATATTGTAGGCCGAGCTGTTCTACGACCCTTGATCGAATAATGTTGGCTGAGCTACCTGGATCAATCAAAACACATTTAACTTGAATTTTATTCATAAGGACAGATATTATCAGTACGTCGTTGTGGGGTTGTAAGATCCCCTCTGCATCCTCGTCATTGAAAGACAAGGTCCCTTCCGGTACGCAGTCTCGAGTCCGATTTTCCCTCGTGATCGACACCTTGATGCATTTGAATATGGGCCCATGAGGAATATTGACCCTTCCAACAATCATGTAGATCACATGCTGCGGCTCTTCTTGTTCATTCTGTCTGTTGAATCTCTATTCTTGAAGTGGTTTTTAGCCCGATCGCTTAAGAATTCTCAAAGATGCCCTTCGTTGAACAAACGGGCTACCTCCTCCCTCAGCTGTCTGTAATTTTCTGTTTTATGACCATGGGTAGCATGATATTTGCACATTTGATTAGGATTTCTCTGGGTCGGATCAGTCTGTACAGGTCGGGGCCACCCGGTGTCTTTGATGCGCCCAATGGCCGATACAATAGCCGATGAATCAACGTTGAAGTTTTATTCCGATAGTCGTGGTGCTTCTTTGGGTTCGACATTTCTGTCGAAACCACTCTTACTCATGAACCCTCTAGAGCTCTGTCCTCAATCATTTCTTCTATCAATTCGAACGGGGTTGCGTCCAGGCCCGTTATTTCTCCGATCTTCACCGTATGACTGATGTCGATCTCTGTTTGACCGTGGTTCCCGGTCAATATCCCTTTTAACTCTCTCGATGGTCCTGTTTGGATAAACAGACCCGGAAGGGGCCCCCAACTGGTCATCCTCGACCCTAATCTTTGACTGGTACCGATTATGCACATCGGCCCAGGTTACAGCTGGATATTCGATCAAGTTCTGCTTTAACTGTTATGAGGCTACCGAACTTCGTATGTTTAGGCCTAGAGTGAAAGCCTGAACGGCCCAATCATCGGTGACCGGGGGCAGATCCATACGCTCCATTTGGAACCGAGATACGCACTCTCTGAGCATCTCGTTGTCTTTCTGTTTTACTTTGAAGAGGTCCGACTTTCTAGTCTCGACCTTTATCGCTCCGGCGTGTGCTTTGACGAAGGAATCTGCGAGCATGGCAAAAGAATCAATGGAGTTAGGTGGCAAATTATGGTACCATATCATCGCCCCCTTTGATAAAGTTTTTCCGAATTTCTTCAGCAGTACGGACTCAATCTCATCGTCCTCTAGATCGTTCCCCTTTATTGCGCATGTGTAAGAAGTGACATGCTCGTTGGGTCGGTAGTTCCATTATAGTTGAGAATTTCTGGCATGCGGAATTTCTTTGGAATGGGCTTAGGAGCGGCGCTCGGGGGGAAAGGCTTTTGTACGAACTTCCTTGAATCCAAACCCTTCAAAATCGGTGGTGCCCCCGAAATTTGATCAACTCGGGAGTTATATATTTCCATTTTTTTGTCATTCGCTTCAATCTTCTTTTCCCCCGATTCAATTCGCTTTGTTAGCTCCTCAAACATTTTCAAGATAGCGGGGTCGGTCCCTGACTCATTCACGTTTGACCTTCCCGGCACTGGTTCGGCCCTGTGAATAACTTCCTGTGATGGCTCGGGTTCGACCCTACTCGGTGTATGGTTCTAATTTTGGAGTTGTGCTATTGCAGCTTGTTGAGCATGCAACATTTTGAATATTATTCGAAGGCTGATTCCGCCTTCTTCTCCACTCTGTGCATTATGACCGGCTGATCGAACATCTCTGCAGACGCTATTTTCGGGGTCGGTGCCCAAATTTGCATTTAGGGCAAGATGGGAATTGACATCGATGGGGTCTGCAAATGGTACTCCCTCGAGGTCAACTGGAGGCATTTCGTTCCCTGGGGCAGCTACGTTGTCGTTTCCGCCATGAAAACCAAGGCTATTGTTGATGTGTGTGGGTACTGCTTGAGAGTTCAACATGCTGATCCTGGAATCAAAAACACTTACAAGAACAAGTGTAAAGCAGTGTGTGTTATGAAAATTATCACTAGGCAATCACTATTAGCCTTAGCCCCACGGTGGGCGCCAAACTGTTTACCCTTAAAATTGGATAACAATTAAATTTGTAAGTGGTTTCAAGGATATGTAATTTCACTTGGCACAAACTGAGAAATACGAAAATTGAAGTTAGAAATTAACTGTAAAATAAAGCAAACCGATATATCACACAAATTTAGCCCTTAAGCTAGGTTTCCCTCGCACCAACTAAGTGTATTATTGAAGAGTAAGAACTGAACTACTGAATAAGAGAGCTTAAAAGAGAAAACGTAATATATTGCTTTGTTATGCGTGAATCTCCTCCTTTCAAAATGATTGGAACCCCCTTTATATAGTAGAGAGTTCTACATATGATACCCTCAACACCTGAAATCTGAATGAAGGGAAACTGGGTCCAAACTGGGAAGGACTATACCAGGTTCTCGAAATCATCGGAAAACGATCCTACAAGCTCGGCACGATGAACGACGAACAACTGCCGAGCAATTGGAACGTATCGCACCTAAAATGATACTATTGCTAAGGTACGACCCCTCCAATTTTCATTTATATTTTAAACTAAACCTTGCAGGTGTTCGACCAGAAACAACGATGGATTCTTCGACATGAAGCCTTTAGGTCTGAAAGCACATGTTGCACTCTTTTTTCCTTAGACCGGTTTTGTCGCAAATGAGTTTTCCGATGAGGTTTCCATTGATCGTGATAACTTACAACAATTCAGTAGTATCTGAGGCTTCTTTACAATCAACCTCGAATACTGGGGGGCATTGCCCTCGAATGTCAACTTTGATGTGAGGAAGTTACTTCATGGCAGCAGGGTCTCGATAGAAAAAATTTATAAGGGCCAAATGGTCAAACGAACCATGTCCGCGTAGTTTGTTCGAGCCTTGGCACAGAACATGTACGCATGTATAATCATTTATAAAGAGAAGTATTTATCTTTACCGATATCTCATGCCTTAGAAATGTTTTCTACTTTATAATTTCATACTCTCGATATTTTATGTAAATAGGCTTAAGGGCCGACCATAACTAGAGTTCGGATAATTACCCCCACGCCCGGGGACTACCGTTAGAAAAATAAACGAGATCGAATTATTAAAACTTCGAGATCATAAGACCTTTTAGGCAATCTACGATTTTTATAGGCCACGGCCACCCCACTCAGGGACTGACACTTCGGGCAAGCTCGAAGTAAAATGGGAAAATAAGCCCAAGGGGCAAATCCCGAACTAAAGAGGCTACGACCGAATTAACACGGGTCGGAGACGTCCGAATTTCATAACAAAATAGGCCTTCGAATTCTTTCACAAACCGGTTAAAAAGGCTACCCTCGACAAAATTATAAAAGGCTTCGGTAATATCAAGCCTCGAAAACTCTAATGAGTACAAAATTGTTTGAACTCTCGAATAATTCCTTATTTTATGCTAAGGCATTACAAGTTTTGCATATACAAATGATAAAACCCATTTTCAAGCCGAAAATGGGAGAAAGTCGTAAACAATCTTTTTAACAAAAGCCTAAGGGTTGTTTTTTACTTTGAGTTCGAGAGACCATCCTCGCTCAAATAAAAAACCTAAGGGTTACCTTACTTCGAGTTCGAGCAAGCACTCACTCGATCGTAAAGCCTAAGGTCTATACTAGTTCGATTTCAATCAGATTATCTAAACCTCGGACCTTAAAATAAACTTCATAATTTTATAAGGCAATAACAACAACAACAACAACAACAACCCAGTAAAATTCCACTAATGGGGTCTGTGGATGGTAGTGTGTACGCAGACCTTACCCCTACCCCGAAGGAGTAGAGAGGCTATTTACGAAAGATCCTCGGCTCAAAAAAAAAAAGAAGACAAAAGGGCAAAAAGGGAGACAATATTAGTATCACAACAACAATCATAAGATAAATAGGAACACCATGAAATCCAGAAGAAAGATGCAAAGCAAAGGGAGACAATATTAGTAAATATTAGTATCACCACAAGAGTCATAAGAAAAATAGGAACACCATACAATCTAGAAGAAAGATATAAAGCAAAAGCGATAGCCAGTAAATAGGACATGCACTGAAAAGTGAAATAGTAAGCCACAACATTCCCACTAATTATCTTAGACAAAAACGCTACATGGCTAGTCTCATCATGGTATGAAGTAAGGCACGACTCAACTACCTCCTAACCTACAACCCTAATACTCGACCTCCACATATTCCTATCAAGTGTCATGTCCTCGGAAATCTGGAGCCTCGCCATATCCTACCTGATCACCTCTCCCCAATACTTCTTAGAACGCCCTCTACCTCTTCTCGTGCCCTCCGCAAGTAGCTGCTCACACCTCCATACCGGAGCATCTGGGCTTCTCCTCTGAACATGTCTGAACCATCTAAGTCTCGTTTCCCGCATCTTGTCATCAATGGGAGCCATATGCACCCTCTCCCGAATATCATCATTCCTAATCTTATCTATCCTAGTGTGCCCGCACATCCATCGCAACATCCTTATTTTTGATACTTTCATCTTCTGGATATGTGAGTTCTTAACGGGCCAACACTCAACCCCATACATCATGGTCAGTCTAACCACCGCTTTATAAAACTTACCTTTGAGTATCGGTGGCACTCTCTTGTCACACAGGACTGCAGATGCTAACCTCCATTTCATCCATCCTACCCCAATACGGTGTATGACATTCTCGTAGATCTCATTCCCCCTGGATAACCGAACCAAGGTACTTGAAGCTGCCTCTACTCGGGATGGCCTGCGAATCAAGCCTCACATCC
>AWOL01S0022106.1:33850-54308 GCA_000715115.1 Nicotiana otophora | reverse complement strand
GTGACTCTCGGAATGCTCCAATTCGCCTAGCACAATATCCCGATCCCCTTCTTCATTCAGAAGTTTATGAAAGTAAGTCTGCCATCTCCTCTTAATCTGGGCATCTTCCATCAATACTCTACCATCTTCGTCCTTGATGCATCTCACTTGGTCCAAATCCCAAGCCTTCCTCTCTCTCAACTTGGCCAGCCGGAATAAATTCTTCTCACCACCTTTTTCCCCCAATTCCTCGTACATACGACTATAAGCCGCAGTCTTAGCCTCTGTGACCGCTAGCTTAGCCTCCTTCCTAGTACGCTGCCTTATTTGCTTCCACTTTACCTTGGACCACTTCATTCCACCACCAGTCTCCTTTGTGCCCACCAGAGACGCCCGTCGAGACCTCTAACACCTCTCTCGCTGCCTCTCTAAGACAGTCTGTTGTCGTTGACCACATAGTGCTCGCGTCACCACTGCTCCTCCAAGCTCCTATAGCGACAACCGCCCCTCCAACGCTTGGGCTTTATCCTTAGTTAAGACTCCCCACCCGATTCTTGGTCTTCCTCGAGTAGACCTTTTCCTCCTTTTTAACATAATACCAACGTCCATCACCAAGAGCATACGCTGCGTCGCGAGTATCTCACCCGGAATCACCTTGCAATCCTTGCACAACCCTCNTTGCTCGTTGTCCGTGGGGTATGACAGTTTTAGATGACTAGAAAAAAATATACAAATATCTTTTAATTGCAATTAGCACTTTATAATTGGAATGAGTAGAATGGATTTCGGTACTTCAAATATTAAAATTAAAATGAAAAAAATACTTGTCTCTGTTTGAGTCGAGGTATTGAAAATCATGGCCTGGACTTCTGTTTGGAGCTTTGGTTCCAAAATTTAAAAATAAAAACCTGTCTTTACACATGCCATAAGATGGCACTAATACATATCTATAGTGATAGAAGATGATATTGGAACCTAAATGTGGTCTTTTTAGACTCAAATGACTGAAATGAGTGGAAAAAAAATAATGTGACCACACTATATATAGCGTCCTTTTAAAGGGCGTTATACATGAAGTTGATTAGACTGGCATGTATAGCGCAGTTTATTAAGGCACTATATGTATAGCGCCTTAATAAACTGCGCTATACCCCTTCAAATATTCGTCCCTTCCCTTTTTAACCCTTCCCAGAAGCGCCGTTTAACCTCCTCATCTAGGCCCACATGCGGCGCATAGGCGCTAATGATGTTTAGGGTGCACTCTCTAACCACCAACTTAATAGTTATCAATCTATCATTCACTCATCTAACCTCAACCGCAGACTCTCTAAGTTCCCTATCCACCAAGATGCCCACTCTATTCTTACCTTTCTGGACTCCTGAGTACCAAAGTTTATACCCGTCCACGTCTCTCGCCCTCGACCCTACCCACCTTGTCTCCTGGACACACACTATATTGACCCTCCTCTTTTGGAGGATCTTCACCAACTCTATAGATTTACCCATCAAGGTACCTACGTTACATGACCCAATTCTCAACCTACAGACACCCTTGTTCCCTTTACCTCCCTTGCCTCCCGCCCCACCCCCTAAACCCTGCCCTACCTCCCGCTCTACCCCCCGTTCCCCCCGAGGACATGACCTCACTCGACCATCCCAGACCACAGTCACTCTACCTATGGCAGAGTAAGGGGAATCACTACCACACAAGGCAACAGACCAAACTAGAAGAATACAAGTTGCAACAACATGCACACTAATACGGTAAATAAACTAGTACGAGGTAAGATGTCAGCAATTTAACTCACACAACAAAGGAAAACTGGAAAACGGGAGGCACCAAATCCCGCGAGCAGAAAAGATACAATAAAAATACCGATGCCACGAGTACCAGATATAGAACGAAAGAACCTGGAGCAAGTTTTCCTGAAGCGTGTCGGATCTGATCAAGAGCACTAGCAAGTCCTGCTGTGTCCCGTCGGAAAGCTGTTCGAAAGTGGCCAGAATTTAAGAAACTTGCCGGCAATTGTAATAATAGAGAAATGTACAGATTGGAGCTGATGGAGGTTTCCGGCGAGGAAAGGTCGCCGGAGGTGTGTTCCGGCAATAACAGCGGTAATGTGCGACTGACGACAAGTGAAACAGTTTCGCCGTTGATAGTATCAGCTTCGTTCAAGGAAGGGAAGACTTACCGAAGAAGAATGTCGATGAGGCCAAGATGATTCTCTATCGATGAGGCAGCATGGCTCGATCAGATTTCTCTACAAAAGACCGAAATGGTCTTAAAAGAAACACAAAAAATACTAATCATAAAGGACTTAGTCTTCTCCGGGAGCAGCATCTTTGCCCTCGAGGCCTTCTTCGCTTTCAGATTCGCTCACACTCCCAGAATCATCATCATCAGGAAAGGCCAACACTCTGGCTTCCGCTTCAAGCTCCTTAGCATTCTTGATCTCGGCTGTTAAGATCAAATCCACGAGCATGGATCTCCTCGAGAGTCTCCCTTCGAGACTGACATTTAGCATGCTCGGCAACCCAGTTTTCTCGGGCCTGAGCAGCTTCAGCAACCTCTTTTTTCGAACCTGAGCAGTTTCAGCGTCGGACCGGTAGACAGCCACTATTGCATCAACATTAGCCCTGGCCATTTCGACCTCCGATTTGGCCGCTGCAAGTTCTGTGGCCAGCCTCTCTCGATCGGAAGTTGCTGAACCCAACCGAGACTGGAACTCCTCAATTTTCTTGGCTTGCACCAAGGCTTTCCCTTTCAAGCTTCGGAGTTGGGTCTCAACCGAGGCCAGTTGAGCTCGAGCCGCCTCCTTTTCTGATGCAAGGTGGTCCGTGTTCTTCTTCCACGCCTCGGCCTCCGCTTTCACTGCGTCCACTTCCTCACGAAGCTGCCCGATCACATCGAGCTTTCGCTGGACATGTAGGACCAAACTATTAGCCACCACACCCGAGTCAGTGTCATTAACGTCAAAGATTCTTTTTACCTGCTTGGCCAGATCAGCTTGTTCTTTCTGAGCTGCTTCTAGCTCAGCCCGAAGTCATTTTGCTTCCCCTTCTCTCTGCTCACTAAGAAGCTACAAGGCATCTCTCTCCTCAGTAAGCCCTCAAATTTTGGCTTCGTACCGGCTCAACTCCCCTCAGGATCGGAAAAAAGCCTCGTGATGAAGCACAAAAGCCTAAAAAAATAGAAAGAAGGAATTATACAAGGGGATAAAAGGACAAGTATGAAAATTGACAAAGAAAATATGAACTTACCCAGTTCAGGGCCTGTTGGGCTTCGTTTAAAAGACAAGGCGCTTCCACCTCGTCCATCTGGGCTTGGTCTTCTTCCGTGACCAAACATCGGAGGTAGCTAGCCACCCCCACAGGGGCAGCAAGAACCCGGGCATCCTCTGGGACCATGATAACGATTGTTCGCTTACACCCGGGATCGGCACTAGGGGCTGGAAACTGATTGGTCAGTTTAAAACTCAAGGAAGCCTCGCCTGATCTCTTTTTCGGAACCTCCAAGTCACTCAAACCGGTAACACCTTCTATCCAAACAAAATAACCACGGAAAGGATCCTCCTCTCCGAGGGCTCCTTCCCCGTGACAAGTCTCCACGGCCTGAGCGCCGGGTATCATCAACTCGAAAAATGAAGGAAACGAGGGGGAATCCCCGATCTTTATTTCCCCAAATAGGTCTTTTGGGGCACCGTCTCCATCTTAGGGAGCCTCAAACCCGGTTTCTACACCAGCATCCACCGTCTCTTCAACGGTCTTTTTGCCCCGAGACAAAGCATCTTCGGTTCCTCTTGGCTCGGGGACTTGGACCGAAGTTTCCTCCTCGACCTCATCGAGCCTAGACGGAGTAGTATTAACTCCCACCGGTTCTGGAGTCGTCCGATTCTCAGTGCTAGCTCGCGCACGGGCCACCAGCCCAGAGTCATCTTCTTCTTCTTCTTTTTCTTCCCTTAGCCTTTGGACTGACTCCATAGTCAGTGGGATTGTGTTCCCCTTGGGTTTACGGGTTGTTCTCTTCTTGGGTTTTTGACCCTCGGAGTTCGAGGCCCTTATTCTCTTATTCTCCTCCGTCGGTTTTGAGATAGGTGGTGAAACTTCTTCATCACCGGATGGGGGTCTCATAGTTATGTCCTTTCCAAGACTTACAAAAGGAGAAAATAAGTAAACTCATGTTTGAAAAGATGTTTGAACGATCGACAAATCGGTAAGTCAGGAAGAAGGCTTACCATGAGTACGAGCCTCCCACCGACCCTTTGACAAATCGCGCTATGTGTGCTCGGCGTGTGTTGATGTCGAAACCAGACTCCTAACCCCAGTTCTCGAGGTGGAGAACTGCACCCGACATCCAAGCAACAGCTGCATTGAGAAAAACACTGATAAGAAAGGATGAAGAAGTAAAAACAATGAACAGAAATTAAAGACGGAATCATACTTACGTTTCATATTCCATTTCTTAGGAAATGGCATGCTCTCAGCCGGGATCAGGTATGTGGTCTTCACCCAAACGAACCGGCCCATCCAGCCCTGATCTTTGTCTTCATCTACACTCGAGATGAGCGCCTTGGTGGCCCGGCATTGAAGATTTATCAGCCCATCTCAATAGAGTCGAGGGCTATGTAATCTTATGAGGTGGTCAAGGGTCAAGAGAAGCCCGTCGATTTTGCCCACGAAGAAGCGGAGCAGTATCACGATCCTCCAGAAAGAGGGGTGAATTTGACTGAGGGTCACCTGGTATTTCTTGCAGAAGTCTACGATGACCGGCTCGAGGGGACCCAATGTGAAAGGATAAGTGTAAACACTCAGGAACCCTTCTACGTGAGTGGTGATCGCTTCTTCTGGTGCAGGTATCACAACCTCTTTGTTTCCCCATTTGCAATCTTTCTTCACATGGTCAATGAGGCTTTTGGGTATCGAGCATATATATCTCGATATCGGCTTGCATCGACCAGGAACCGATGAGGGTTTCTCGACCTTAAAGTCGGAATCAATGACACACCCCTGGGAATAAGTTCTTCAGGGCGTGGCTCCACCACTAGTTTCTCGCCGACCGGCCGAGATGAAAAAGTAGCCTCTTTCTGTGAAACAGTTTTAGATATTTTGGCCATTTAGTTTTTGTGGGCAAAGAAGAATGGAGGCTGAAGTACTTGGTGTTTTAAGAAGAACTTGCAAAGAAACTCAAAGACCTGAAGATAGGAAGCTTTGAAGAAGGCAAAGAACAATGGAGATTAGAATGAAAAAGATTTGAAAGTAAAGTTTGAAATAATGAAGAATGAGGCTATTTATTGGTTTCACAACGAGGTTCAAAACTGGTAGCGACCGACTGTCGACTGACGCGCATTAAATACCTGGGAAACTGTACCGACGAGACGTTTTGGTCACTTTTGCTGCTTATGTCACGACAATTACGTCATGATATACCGAGGTGAAGATCGAAGGCTCAAATTGTTTCTTGTTATTACTCTCCAAAAAATGAGAGTACTATATGTATACGGTCAAAATCGTGCTTGCCCGATTTTATATGATTAATCAAAACCGAGGTGGCAGATCGAGGTTCAATCTTAAGTTATATTGGATCGTTACACGAATAGATATTTTCTAGCTCGTGATTCAGGGATCGATCGAGAGCGAGACCAGCTAAGGTCGAGACCGAGAAGGATAGAGATCTAGCGAGATAGAAGGAAGCCTGCTAAGTCGAATAACGAAAAGCCGAGGAATTTGTGACCGGGCGAGGATTGTGGCGGAGATCTCGGCATGTATCAAGTCAAGACCGGTTGATTAGCCAATCAGAAGATTTCCTTCTGTATTTAGAATTATACCATATGTAGAACTCCTCTACTGTATAACGGGGGTTCCAATCATTTTGTAAGGAGGAGATTCACGCATAATAAATTAATATATTACGTTTTCTCTTTTAAGCTCTCTTATTCAATAGTTCAGTTCTTACTCTTCAATAATACACTTGGTTGGTGCGAGGGCAACCTAGCTCAAGGGCCAAAACTGTGTGATATATCGATTTGCTTTATTTTACAGTTAATTTCTAACTTTAATTTTCGTATTTCTCAGTTTGTGCCAAGTGAAATCACATATCCTTAAAACCACTTACAAATTTAATTGTTATCCAATTTTAAGGGTAAACAAATATGTTCGTCAAACTTCAAATAAGTATTACACCATATCCTATAGTTTGGTTAAAGAATTTTTTACTGCGAACTACTTTGGCTGAAAAAATATTGAGAAATATACGTGGCTGAGCACTTTTTAAATAATATTTAAGAAAATATTAGTACTGTTTACTTATTACATAAATGGAAGATTTTTTTTACACTAATAGCATTTAACCGCAGGTTTTAAAAATAAATAAAGACCCACTAAACGAGGGATCTTTTTTGATCCTTATTAACGTATACTTTGTTGCCCTCCCCCCCACACCCCACATCCGTTCTTCCTCATTATTTTTTTGGCTAATTAAGCATCCAGCTTCTTTATCTTACTACTTTATTTCTTATTTCTCCCGCCCCTCGATTGTTTCCCTTTGTGCTTGAAAAAAACAAAAAAATAAATTGAGTATAATTTGTGAGCTACAGTCAGTTTTGTTAGTTAAGAAGACAAGTTAGTTAGTCGGTTATAGTTGTGGGACCCATTAGTTAAGTAATTAGAGTTATGTTAGTATAGAGTTGAGTTAGTGTGTAATTGTATATAAAGTTGTACTCCTCTATTACAGAAATAAAATTCATTTACTGCAATTCCTCTCTTCTCTCTTAAGCTCAATCTCTCTACTCTCAAACCTAATTCCAAATTGCTTGTATGATTCTGGAAATTGAGCTCAGATTCATCAAGCTCACATGGTATCAGAGCAGTGAAGAGCCGTAATTCCCCAAATTTAGTTCTATTTCACTGAAATTTCATCGTCGTCTTCCTCGCGAAGTTGTGACAGACGATCGTCAATGGAGGCCAAAAAATCGATCACATGCATCCTTTATTCGTTCATCCCTCAGATACTCCTAGTTCGATTTTGATTCCTGTAAAGCTCACAGGATCAGAAAATTACGGACTGTGGAATCGTTCAATGCGAATTGCTTTGTAAGCTAAGAAGAAGCTAGAGTTTGTGCTTGGGACATGCAAAAAGGATTCGTTCAGATATGAATTGCATGAGGATTGGGAAACATGTCATGCAATCGTGCTTTCCTGAATCATGAGCACTATGTCTTCGAATTTACTTAGCGGCATTGTCTACGCATCTAATGCACATTTGGTATAGGAGGATTTGAGAAAAAGGTTCGACAAAGTGAATCGTGTGAGAATATTTCAGTTGCATAGGGAAATTGCTACTATTTCGCAGGGAACAGATTTAGTTTCTGCATATTTCACTAGATTAAAGGAATTGTGGACTGAGTATGATGCAATGATGCCTATTCCTAATTCGAAGAAGTATGTTGAACACCTGTAGCGACAAAGGCTAATGCAATTTTTAAGTGGTCTCAATGAGACATATGATCAAGCAAGACGTCAGATCCTAATGAAGACTGTGGAGCCAACATTGAACCAAGCTTATGCACTGATTATAGAGGATGAGAGTCAGAATTCTAGTTCATATCCAGTCTTGCCAAATAGAGGAGATCCTGTTGCTATGCAAACAGGTAGAGGGCAAATGACTGTGCAAAATAACAGAGGACATTACAAAGGAAAGAAGCCGTTTGTGAAATGTGATTATTGCTACAAACCTGGGCACTCTAAGGAAAATTGCTACAAGCTAGTTGGCTATCCAACTGATTTAAAAAACAAGAAACCATATGCAGCTAACATGAAAACTGGTGGCTTAGAGAATAACAAATCAATACATCAGGATAAGGGAAGAAGTAGCTGTGATGGATTAAAGGTAGGACCATACTTCACTGAGGATCAATATATACAGATTTTGAGCATGCTGAACAAGGAGACTCCAAAACATCAGGTTAACATGACAAGTATTGCAACCTCCTTAATGGCAAGTTTTACTTGTAAAGAATGGATAATTGATTCTGAGCTACAATGGCAAGGTGAGTGGGATTGATAGAGAAAGAGGTGGTATGTACATATTGAAGAAGAACTTCAAAGGATATTTGGAAAAGTTCATCAAAGGGATAAGGAAGTATGCATCAACTACAACTACACAGAGTAATAAAGAAGATGGAGCTTTGTGGCACAAAAGGCTAGGCCATGATTTAGTTAGTACTATGAAGAACATGAATCTGTTTAATAACAAATCTGTAGATGTAGCAGTGAATAATGATTGCCTTGTATGCCCACTAGCTAAGCAAAGTAGGCTAGTATTTCCTAGAAGTATGAGTAGAAGTGAAAATCCTTTATCTCCTTTATATATGAATGTTTGGGGACCATATAGGTTTTCCACTTATGATAGAAAACATTTCTTCCTAACTGTTGTGGATGATAATACAAGGTACACTTGGGTGCATTTGCTTCAATTGAAAAGTGATGTTGTTGTAGTGTTGAGGAAATTTCTTTCCATGTTGCACACCCAATTTCAGTCCAAAGTTAAAGTAGTTAGAACAGATAATGGCACAGAGTTCTTTATCAAACACATAAATGATTTGTTTTATGCTTATGGGATAGTTCACCAAAGCAGTTGTGTATATACTCCACAACAGAATGGAGTACTGGAGAGAAAACACAGACACATTTTGGATATAGCTAGGGCATTGAAGTTTCAAGCAAGTGTTCCTACAAAGTTCTAGGGTGAATGCATCATAACAGTAAACAGACTGCCTACTGAGTTGTTGAATGGGAAAACTCCATATGAGATCCTTCATAACAAGTCACCCTCATTGTCTCACCTTAGGGTGTTTGGGTATCTTTGTTATGCCACTAATTTAGTTAAGGAAGACAAATTTTCACCAAGAGCAAAAGCATTTGCATTCCTTGGTTATGCAGAAACACAAAAAGGCTACAGGCTAGTAGATTTGAATACTAATTGTTTCTTTGTTTGCAGAGATGTTATTTTCAAAGAGAATATCTTTCCATATGCCAAACATTGTTCCACATCTCACAATGGAGAAGGACATGCATCAACTGTACATCCCATCTCAGGCCTGGAATAATTTGAACCTCTACAGAACTCCCATGGCAACATGCATCTGCAGTTAGAAGGAATTACAAGCAGTGATTTAGATTAGTTTGTTGAGGGGAGTAGCCTTGACAACAGTGCAGGGACTAACATTGGAGAACATGAAGGAACTGGAGAAGTAAATGCTCATGATATGCAAGACTCACCAGCATCAAATGTAGATGATAATGCAAATGCAGATTACAACAATGCAGTAACAGAAAATGATAATGCTGATGCACCAACAAGTAGCAATGCAGTTCCAGACCAACACTTAATGCAGGAAAGTAGAGTGATTCTCCAGTAGCTCTTGAACAAGAGTCAACTACAACAACAACAACAACAACCCAATATAATCTCACTAGTGGAGTTTGGGGAGGGTAGTGTGTACGCAGACCTTATCTCTACCCTGGGGTAGAGAGGCTGTTTCCAAATGACCCTCGGCATCCTTCCCTCCAAGAACTCCCCACCTTGCTCTTGGGGTGACTCGAACTCACAACCTCTTGGTTGGAAGTGGAGAGTGCTTACCATCAGAGCAACCTACCTTGTCATGAACAAGAGTCAACTGAGGTCAGAAAATCAAAAAGAACTGCAAAGGAACCTTTGTGGTTGCAGGACTATATGACCACTACAAAAAAGAGTTCCTCCTATCCCCTATCCAACTATCTGTCCTATAGTAGGTTGATTAGTAAATGTAGAAGTTTCTTGGCTGGAATCTCAGCACTAACGGAACCAAAAACCTTCAATGAAGCATCTAAGGACAAAAGGTGGATTGAAGCCATGGAAACTGAGATCAAGGCTTTAGAGGACTACAGAACTTAGGATGTTGTTGACCTTCCAAAAGGCATGAAGGCTATTAGTTCAAAATGGGTGTACACGATAAAACACAAAGCAAGTGGTGAGGTAGAAAGGTTCAAGTCCAGGTTGGTTGCAAAGGGCTATAGCCAAAGAGAAGGCCTAGACTATAATGAAACCTTTTCACCAGTTGACAATATGGTAACTGTGAGATCTGTGATCGCTTTTGCTGTTTCTAAAGGCTGGAACATATCACAAATGGACGTGTACAATGCATTCTTGCAAGGGGATTTGTATAAGAAAGTGTATATGGAACTCCCTCAAGGTTTTAGGAGACAGGGGGACACATAGGTTTGTAGACTATTGAAATCATTATATGGGTTGAAACAAGCCTCACGATAGTGGAACATTAAGCTTAGTGAGGCCTTAACAGCTGCAGGATATGTTCAGAGTCTATATGACTATTCATTATTCACTAAAAGGAAAGGAGATGACTTTGTAGCAGTGTTGATATATGTGGATGACTTACTAATCACTGAAAATAGTGACGAGTTTATCAATGGGACCAAAGCTGTCATTCATTAGAAGTTCAAGGTGAAGGATCTTGGTGATCTCAAATGCTTTCTGGGAATTAAAGTTAAGAGATCCAAAGAAGGGGTTCTATTGAATCAGAGGAAATATTGTCTTCAACTCATCTCTGATTTGGGATTGAGTGGAGCTAAGCCAGTCTCAACTCCCATAGATCTCAATCAGAAGTTCACCTCTGCCTAGTTTGACAGACACACTGGGACTACAAGTGATGAAATCCTGACAGATGTGAGTGAATACCAAAGGTTGATTGGTAGGTTGATCTATTTGATTATTACACGATCATACATTGTGTTTGCAGTCCAAACTCTTAGTCAGTTCATGCAAGAGCCCAAACAATCTCATTGGGATGCAGCTATGAGAGTAGTCAAATACCTAAAACATGAACCAGGCATGTGGATATTTCTGAGCAGTGCAGGTGCAGATAGTTTGACATATTTTTGTGATGCAAATTGGGCAAGTTGTCCAAACACACGAAGGTCAGTGACTGGGTACTTAGTCAAGTTTGGCAACTCACTCATCTCTTGGAAGTCCAAGAAGCAGCATACAGTGTCAAAAAGCTCTGTAGAAGCAGAGTATAGAAGCCTAGCAACTGTGACAGCAGAAGTAGTCTCGTTATTAGGATTGTTTGCTGAACTTGGAGTGCCCATCAAGCGACCTGTGGAAGCTTTATGTGATAGCAAGACTGCTCTACAGATTGCGGCCAATCCTATCTTCCACGAGCGTACCAAACATATTGAGATCGATTGTTATTTTGTGCGCGACAAGATCAAACAAGGTGTACTTAGCACACAATTTGTGGGAACTAAAGATCAGCTAGCTGATTTTCTCACTAAAGGTATTGGACAATCTCAGCATGTATTTTTACTAGGCAAGCTTGGAGTGCTCAACATCTTGCACCCTCCAGCTTGAGGGGGAGTGTGAGCTATAGTGAGTTTTGTTAGTTGAGAAGACGAGTTAGTTAGTCGGTTATAGTTGTGGGACCCAGTAGTTAAGTAATTAGAGTTAAATTAGTATAAAATTGAGTTAGTGTGTAATTGTATATAAAGTTGTACTCATCTATTACAGAAATAGAATTCATTTACTGCAACTCCTCTCTTCTCTCTTAAGCTCAATCTCTCTACTCTCAAACCTAATTCCAAATTGCTTGGATGATTTTGGAAATTGAGCTTAGATTCATCAAGCTCACATACTCGCGCCATTTATATAATTAAATAGAGCTAATGCGTAAATACCAGAATTATTATGTAAATATACTAGAATTATTATGTAAATATACCAGAATTATTTTATAAATAAATTCATAAACACGGACGCAATATACATGATACAATTATTACTTGTATAATTAAAATGTTAGAATTATCCCATAAATATTTAATAAAATTATCAATTATTAGTATATCTTTTATATAATTAAATATTAATTATATATGCAATATACTAAGAATCAATTCTGGTGGAAGTCATATTCTTGCGATAAATTCAGAATAATTGAAATATAAATGCATTGAAGAACAATTCCACATTTTATAATAATACCATTATTATATAATTAAATAGTGATAAGTATATATGTAATATAACAGAATTATTCCATAAATATATGTATACTATATATTCCAATTAATACATTATATCATTGTTATTATACCTGTTAAATTCCAAATTCATTGGAGTTATATTGATCTTATTTCCAACGGATTGGATACACTTCAAATATAAATGAATATTTTAAAGTATTTTCTCGTAATATTTTTGATCTTATTGTTCGTACTTTTCAATTCTTAGTGGTAGTATATATCAATATACCTATTATATTCAATATATATTATTTTAATATTTAATTATTTTCTCAACTGTTGATTGCTTTATACATGTTTTATCCCAAGTTTATTTATAAATAACTTTTATGAATGGAAAGGAATCATTGAGATCCTAGTTTGTTCTCAAGCGTGATATATGGGACGTAGTTAATTAGAAATTGAACCGTTTGCGATAATTTAGTAACTGAAAACGTGATTCTTGGTCCAATATTATAGGTTTCTGCTAGGAATGTAGTTAATTAGTTGCCATATTTGTTAATTACTTATTGCTGCAGGAAGTCCGTAAAATTTTCTTAAATATTGACTAATTATTTTTCCCCCCAAAAATATTCGCTAAGAAGTAGTCAAACGTCCATTAAAAGGTAATTTTATGTGGGTCACCTTGAGCCCATCCGTGTGATAATTAATAAGATGATTTCACACTTGAAGAAGAGACTTCAACCAACAAAGACCTAACTTCCACTAAAAAATTTGAAACAAATAAAATCGACTTTTTATCCATTTGGTTTCATTCATACAATTAGCAAAACATACATCGTGATTTTTAAAGAAAAATCAATCCAAATCGAATCATGTACTCTCTTAGTATCAAGATGGAGTCGATAGCCAATTTCGGAGAACAGAATAAAAAAATTGAACTAGAACCCCCGCACTATTAACAATTATTTGATCATTTTTCCTTCTAAGAAAATCCGACATGTTAGAAAACTTCTACGGTTAGTTATTAAGGAAAAATTTAATCCATTTATGTAACGGTAATGATAGATTTGACTCCAATTATCAACAGATGACAAATTTAAACTATTTTGCAAAGTTTAAACACGAATTTAGCCGTTGCCCAAAAATAAATAGAACTATAAGCATAGCTCTAAGAATTAGAAAACTATAGAATGAAATGAAAAAGAAAGAAGAAAAAGAGAAGAGTTTATCCTTTTTTTTTTTTTTGGGTTTGGGGGTGGGGGGGTGAGAAGTCTAAAGTCAATAAAAATTGGAGTTGGGGACTTTTGGGTGAGTCAATTATGTCAACATTGTAATGACATTGTTGGAACAATTTTTTGGGGTCACGGCCCATTATATACGGGCTTAAGTTACCCAATAGGTTCTATTTATACCTGACTTCACATTTTTTTTCAATTTCTTCACTGTTAGACGGAAAAATTCCCCGTTTCTGTAAACTCGAATTCAATTTCTCGTATTGTATATTGAATTCCAAACGTGTGTTATAGCTTCCGTTCAATGGCATCTGTTGACACCGACGTGACTATGGTTCCGGCCGGCGAGGGTTCCGCTGGTGCCGGAGCTTCATCATCATCTTCCACTAAGAAGGCCAAGCGTTTTGAGATCAAAAAGTGGAACGCCGTCTCTCTATGGGCTTGGGGTAATTTTCTAACCCTAACTTATTCATAGGCTTACATTTCTTCTTATTTTTAACGATTTGATGATATCTTATGTTCTATGTACATGCAAATGTCTAAATATATATAATTATACACACATACACATATATAATGAAGTTCCTATTTAAATTTAACGAGTTGATGATATTATGTGTGTGTGTATATATATGTGATGTGTAAATATATCTGATTATACACACACATACACAGACACAGACACAGACATTAAAGTTCCTGTAAATATTTAATTATACACACATGCACATACATTAAAGTTCCTATACACATACATATACGCGTGTTTACATTAGTTAAAGTTCCTGTACTAGCCATGGTAATTTAATGTAAGTAGTTGGTCCTCTTTGTGTGTGTGTTTATGTATATATATGTATATGTGTGGAAGCAGACACTAAACATCATCTAATAGCCACCGGAAGTTAATGGAAGTAGATTGGCCTTTCAATCCTCGAGTACACTGTGGACTTCGCACTTTAACATGATGAACATTGTATATACACACACACCCTGGCACTTATGCAACTGTTCGTTCGTCACTTTGATACTAAAACACGAACTGCGTATTAGGGGTTTATCTATGCACAAACTCAGGCCTAGAGTTTCAGTAGGAGAATGCATTGTCTAGAGAGCAATGCTAAGTATTGAAAGTTTTTATACTAGTAGGAAGTAGCTAATACACTTTGCTATTTTCTTCAATGGTTCTGTCCTGTAATTTGTAGTGCTGACTTTGATGGAGCTCCCTTTTGTTGATGCAATGTTAATTGAATATTACCTAGTGGAGAGCAGGGGGAAAGGAAGAATTAACACATATTTATGCATATTACCTGGAGTTTTAGTGTAATCATATCTACTTACAGTTCAGTATTGTGCTACAATTTTGTGTGCATATTCATAAATTCAGTGATGTAGACACTAGTTCCATGTATATGAGACATATGCTTTAATGATTTTAATTGAGCTTTTCGATGTTTTAATGCAGTCTCTTTACTTGCTGGTTGCAGATATTGTGGTAGATAACTGTGCTATCTGTAGGAACCACATCATGGATCTCTGTGAGTCTTGGTTTTCTTTTCTACTGCTTCTGAAGTGCAGTTCTGTCTGCTTATATGATCATCATTTCATTGCTAAAGCTTGTTCCTCTTAGTATTTGCTTTATCATGTGGTCAATTTATTAGGTATTGAATGTCAAGCTAATCAAGCTAGTGCAACAAGTGAGGAATGCACAGTGGCTTGGGGTATGTTGCTTCTCTTTTATGGAAGTAAAATTGTTACCAATTTTTATTTCAATCTAGTTTGTCGACCTGCCATGCTTTCCTATGCCTTTCTCTAAGTGATCTGCCATCCTTGTGTATTACCATTTATTATTTTTGCTATCTCTGAATATATATTATCGTTTTGGGATAGTCAAACGATTCATTTGTTGTGGTGATTTAACTTCTGCCAAATGGTTGATTTGGTGATAAGGCGGGATTAATTTGGTTCCAAATCTTTAGGTATTTTTTACTTATAGTATGCCCAAGATTTTAGAGCATTCTGTAGATGTGATTTTCAGTCTTTTTGTATGCTGGAATTTGTGCCAAATGAAGGATGCTGTTTTTCTCTTGTTTTCTAAAGCACTGGCCATAGAAATTTGGGCGTTGTCCATAACTGAAGATGTTTATCTTTTAACCTAAACAAGATAGGGCCATGTTCTTTATTTTCTGTCAGAGAAAACCAAGGGAAAGAGGAAGCAGAACATTTTCTATACAAGATCCTACGAAAAGTTTCCCTATGGGATTACACTAAAGTTTAGGTTGAATTGGGTCATGCGAGCATACATAAATCATAAGATCTTATTTTAGTAACAGGACATGAAGTAGAATTGTCAACAACTGAAGCTAAATACTACTCCAACAGTTCTGTTACTTATAACTAAGATATCAGGATTTTGATTATCTTGTTAAGTCCTTGGTGTGTACATTTTACTAGGCACAAATATTTTGGTAATAATTGAATTTTTTAATTTTGTTTAAAATTAATTTTTTGCATAGAAGATGGTCTATTTTCGTTTCATTATTTGGAAGTTCCTCCCCAATCCGGTCTTTTTATTTCAAACTAATGGTTGTTGTTCACTTTCCTCTCTCTCTCTCTCTCTCTTTCCTCCTTTTCTTTTTGTCTTCCATTATTTGTCTTCCCTCCTGAAAAGCGCTTATTCTCCCTCCAGAACAAAGCTCAGAAGTGGTACCATCTAGTAGGTGAATTTTACTTTCATATTAAGCTTTGCCTGTACATGCCTTAACAGACCAACACTAAGGCCAGTTTATCCCCTTGTTATAACCCCTCATTCTGCTACAAGCTGGGAGAAAGAGATAATTGTGAATGAGGATGTAGAAGCAATCAATTTAATTTCAGGGGGAGGGGGAGAAGAACAGAACTTCTTTGTTCTCATCAATTCTTTTTACCTAGTGTGTCTTTGCTTCTGGTTTTAGTGGAAAATCAAAAGGTTTTTTCCCATTCCTAGTTTTCATTTTTGAATGGAAGGGAGAACCTATTTCTCACCAGACTACATAGATTTATGAGAGTACTACTCCCTCAGAATACTTTCTCTTTTGGTTGGGGGAAGGAATGACACTGGACTTGGTTGAAGAAATTAGATATTTTGTGCTTCTCTTGTGGCCTTTCCATTGTGTAAGCCTGGATGTAATGAGGATGTGATCATGACAGATTATCTTATGCTGAGGTCATCAGCTTATCTGACTCAAAGGAACAATGATAAGTGACAATCTTGGCAATTATTATTAATTTATCTTTGAATTTTGACTTCTTGAAATTAGAGATGCTGCCAAGAATATTTCACTTTACCTTTATTATTTTGAGGTAACTCTGGTCTTCCTAATGTATTTTACTTGTAATGATATTGCAGTTGGACTAAATTAATTTGCTGGCGGATATGCTAGGAATGTGTTAGTGGGACCTAAACTTAGTCATGTTTCTTCTTCTCTCACTTTAGCCACTCTTTAAATTTTTTTTCCTTCTACACGATATGGCATTTATCTGATATTATGCTACTACCTTGACCATAAATATATCTTGCATTTACATTGTTGCTGCCTATGAATTGAGCTTTGAGAAGGATATTAGATTGAGTGCTCCAGCTCTATGCTCTTCATGTTTCTATCTATTGGAGGAACTTACTTTATCAGATGCCTTTGCTTTCTTTGACTATATGTGTTACCCCGGCATATACCTGATATGTAGCTGATTTTATCCTGTATGAGTGTTAGGACTGCGTTCCTTGAGTCAGCTTGACTTGGATCAGAGGGCTTCAATAATTGCTACATTGACCTTAATTTGTTTTTGTTTTTTTAATTTTTTCTTGTTTCCAGTGCCATGGACTGCATTTTCTGTGAATTTTAGAATTTAAGGGGTACAAATTTATACTCATCATCGCTTTATGTAATTTTTAATATGGGATATCGTTCTATACTTGGAAATTCTCAGTTTGGCCATTTGCTCCTTATTGCAGGAGTTTGCAACCATGCGTTCCACTTCCACTGCATTAGTAGGTGGCTCAAGACACGTCAAGTCTGTCCTCTTGGTAAGTTGTATGCTAATGCTGCGTTGTTAGGCATACAGTTGTAGCATTATGCCATATCTCTTAACAGTTGTGTGCTTGTTTTATCCTTCAGACAACAGTGAGTGGGAGTTTCAGAAATATGGTCACTAGAATTTGCTGCTCCTATACAGGAAGTGGGATTTTCAGAAATATGGTCACTAGAAATTGCTGCTCCTGTACAAGAAGTGGGATTTTCAGAAATATGGTCACTAGAAATTGCTGCTCCTGTACAAGAAGTGGGATTTTCAAAATTATGGTTAATTTGATCAGAGTATACTGATTGAATTACCCGCCTAGGTACATTCCTTGATTGGAAACTCTAGCAAAGCTTTTGTGCTTTTAGTTCATAGACGTGACTGTGGATACTTCTTCACTTTTTGTTGGCACTTCGTAATTTTGAGATGTGATATTACCATGTGAACTTGTGCTATTTTGGATGTGCCGTTGATTCTTTCATCAAGTAATTCGGTCATCTTTTTGGTTAACTGGCAGTTTATTTGTTCCGCCGTCATTATCACTACCTGTGACTTATGGGTAAACATAAATTCCTATGCTGTCTTCTGGAGCAGAGACTAATAATGTTGGGGATAAGGTGCTATTTTGACTGCCCTCTGCTACACTTTGTTAAATGGCATTTATGCCCCTCTGTTACTTATGCTATGTGTGACCCTAGATGAACCAAATACAGAGGCCAAACTAGAGGAGGATTATAAGAGACAAAGGTCAAGTATAAAGACATTAAATATATAGTAGCATCGCAAACGTTTAAAATAGTAGATAAAATGTGAAAGAGTAGACGTGAGTGTCAAATAAATGCAAATAACTAGATGTAAAACATGAAGGTAATTTGCTACGATAGGTTCAGGTACACTAGATGTGTAAAGTTATCTTACGCTATTAGTTATATCAAAGTTCTATAATTTGAGTCTCAATTCATTTCATGAAAGAATTGGGTAAGCAAACCAGCTCATAAAGAAGGGATTATCATTGGGCTTTATTTACTTTTAACACAAAAAGCGTGAGACGTGATGATTATTAGATTGTAAAGCGTTGATGGGAGGAATACACTATCTGAAACATTATCCCATTTGACTAATGATTATTAGAGGGAATAACCTAATATAGTAATTGGAAAAGGAGAAAGGGTATATTCCTGTGTGCTTCATAGCTGTAAATTCTCTCCCTTTTTTTTAACAAAACAATAATGGTTGTCGTAAACAGAAATACTATTATCTATGGTGATATAGGTAAAGCTGTTAATATTATAAGCTTTTATTGGACCCAATTTGGATTAAATGGATGATACTTAAATCATGGATCAAAGCACGCAGTGGAATGATTCAATGAGCAAGGCCCATGCAGAAAAGGTATTCACTATCACAATATCCCTTAAGTTTAGGTGTTTTAACTTCATTTATGAGAGACGCTAGTTAAAAATTTACAACAATCACAGCAGCATACCTAGTACGGTCTCACATGTAGAGTATGAGAAGGGTAATGTGTACGAAAATCTTACCCCTACCTCGTAAAGGTAGACATATTATTTCGATTAGACTCTCGACTCAAGAACATTAGTTAAAATTTTTAAGAATAATATAATTACCTATTTTCTATTCTAAAATAAACTGAAATATTATTTAATAAAATAGGGTTGTAGGTATTTTCTGACCTAAAGTAAAATACTATTTAATAGTCACGTTTCAGTTGTATACTTGATTTGAGTCGAGAGTTTATTGAAAATAACTACTACCGACATAAGATAAAAATAAAATTTACGTGTACACGTTAACCTGACCCTTGTTATAAAATTTTAATGGATTTGTCATTATTGTTGTAGTCACGTTTCACTATTATAAGATTAAGTATGGTCCATTTTAGTTTTTATTGGAATAAACATCGAGTTCAAATAAATTGTTGAAAGCAAGAGGGAAACGGTCATGAAGCAGTAAAGGGAAACAACATTGTACCACTTGCCCTCGAGCACATAAAATTAATAGGTCTCTCTTGTCTTTCTCATCATGTTTGAGGAACAAACAGAGTTGGGAAATGGGCCTTTATTCCCAAATCCCACTTCAAAACGAAAAAACAGCGCATGCCTAATATTATTCAGTAAGTGTTAATTATCTGAAAATCAGAACTCAAAGTTAAAAAGACAAAAAGAGAAAAAGCCAAAGGAAAGGAAAGAGTAAAAAAGATCAACGTCGCCTGAGAGATTCGAACTCTCGCGGGGAAACCCCATGTACTTAGCAGGCACACGCCTTAACCACTCGGCCAAAGCGACGTCTTTTAGTCATCGACAATACGAAATATAAAAACTGGGTTTATGACTTTATGTGACATATGTTGGTGAAAAAATGATTTTTTTTTTAATTTGGAGACAATTTAATTTAAACTTCTCATTTGTCCTTACCAATAACCATTTATGCCGAAAAAAATATTATAACATATTTAAGACAATAAACCGGCAGTTCTGAGAAGGGTCGCACCTTAAGGAGATGTAATGTACACTGTCTACCCTAATACAAATATCATTGGCTGATTCTACGGCTCAAACCCGTGATATATATTTAAGACAAATAATTTCAAAATTCTATATTTATTTCTTATGTTTCATGTCTATTCAAATATGGACACTTAAAATAAGACGGGGAGTAGAGGCGGATCTAGAATTTTTATAATATGGGTGCACAATAAAAAAATGAGAAAAAAGGAAGTATTAAGTGAGATTTGATCCTTGGTCCTCTCGGTAAATAACTCAATTGTCAACCAAGTGCACCATTTAGCCTCTTTGTAGCATGGGTGCTAGAAGATAATAGTAGAAAAATTCTAAAAAATATGTAAATAGAATAACTAGTTTGACAGAAATTCCACGGGTTTGCATGCCCCATTTATTTGCCTACAAATCCGCCCGTGACGGGGAGAGTAGATATATAAGCAACAACAACAACAACAACAACCCAGTATAATCCCGCTAGTGGGGTCTGGGGAGGGTAGTGTGTACGCAGACCTTACTCCTATCCTGGGATAGAGAGGCTGTTTCCAAATGACCCTCGGCATCCTTCCCTCCAAGAACTCCCCACCTTGCTCTTGGGGTGACTCGAACTCACAACCTCTTGGTTGGAAGTGGAGGGTGCTTACCATCAGAGCAACC
>AWOL01S0022106.1:0-32970 GCA_000715115.1 Nicotiana otophora | reverse complement strand
CCTGGGGTAGAGAGGCTGTTTCCAAATGACCCTCGGCATCCTTCCCTCCAAGAACTCCCCACCTTGCTCTTGGGGTGACTCGAACTCACAACCTCTTGGTTGGAAGTGGAGGGTGCTTACCATCAGAGCAACCCACGAAAATGGTCCTATAAATGAACACGAAAATGGATAAATTTCTAATACACACATCACGTCTCTACAAAAGCAAGATAAAGCATATTTCCCAGGTGAATGTTACACTATCTAACAAAAGTAGGAATTGGAAAGAGAGGGGGAAAAAGCAACTGGAAAGAGAGGGAAAAAAGCATCTTTCCCATGCAATTTGTTGCTGTTCTCTGTTTACTATTAAAATTCATAAGCATAAATCAGCTAAGATCGCAGTTTACATCTGCAGACTTAAAAATCGCATTACGTCTCAGATTGCGCCTTATAAATCTAAAATGCAAATTGTTGCTGTTCTCTGCCTACTCTCCATTACACTTTCTCCATTACTGTTTAACCTTAAGTTGCATAATTCGTTATGGCGTTATGAGGACGCACTCTTTCCCAAGAGGTGTCACGTGACATCGTTTGATTTAGAATTTTATTAAATATACATATAGAAAAATAAAGTTATTGAATATAAATATAGAAAATGATATTGTTTATCATTATGGTGATTTATTTTTTGTTTATTTCTTCAAACATTGACATCGCATGTATAAAATTCTGCCTACGTCAATTAGTGCAGTGAAGAGTTTTAACCAAAGTAAGCATTGCTATAAAATTTTAAGTGGAGAACTCATGTAGAAAAAAGAAAGACAAAAACGGAAAGAAGGATTACACGCGAATTTAATATTTATCAATATTGGGTGAAAATTACTTACATCCCCAAATTTGCATAAAAAATCAAACTACTCCTTTAACTTTGAACAATAGATATTTCCATCCTCCTATTTCAATTGAAAATTTGAAAGCTTATTTTACTCTGTAAATTATCAATGTCATCTTTCCCATGTGAATGTTACACTATCTAACAAAAGTAAAGTAGGAATTGGAAAGAGGTGGAAAAAAGAAGAAATCGGAAAGAGAGGAACTTTATTTGATTTATCAGTCATGCATTTGCAGGCAACTAGGGGAAAAGCTCTCCTCGAACTTCTTAAAGTTTTCCACTCCAATTGCCAATGCATTTATAGGTTACATCGATATGCATAGCAGGAACTAAAGTCGTCTATCACAAAATTTGAAGTCTCATTCGTTAAAATCTGCCCTTATAATATTTGAGGCACGATAATACTAAAAAGAAATTCTCGAGTCGTCGTCGGTAGAAATGGGCCAAAAAGCAGCAAAGTCCTTGGCTGAAGTGGCGATATCAGCCGTGGTCGAGATGTTGACTAGAGCCGTAGTGAAAATGATAACAAGGGTCAAAGTCGAGGTTGAATAATGTTGATGAGAGCTGTAACGACTAGTTTGTTAGGATAGGATATTAAAAGAGAATATTCTAATGAATATTCTCTACACTTGTATTATTAGGATTTTTTAGGAACATGTCTCATCCATATAGAAAAAAGAGATAACGAAGAGAGGCATGTGATATTCATTTGTAAGCACACACTTTGACAAAAATATTTTCTATCTCTTACTAAGATACAAACACCACCTTTCCACTAAGATTTTTGTCTATATTATTCTATACTTTTCCATCAGATCCGAGAATAACTCTAACATTCAAAGATTTATCTATCACTCATCATTGTTAAGAGGAACAACTATTTATTTCATCCTTTATTTGGAGAATAATTCCTCCTATCTACTTAAATGTCATTTATTGTTATTCATTGTCATTAAATGCTACATTCTTGTTCATATTTTTTGGAATAATTATTGCATAATTTTATTAATATTCGACCAAATCTATCTCGCGTTAATCGCACCCTTGGAAGCTATATCTAGAAAATATTATTGTTAACTAAGTTTAACTCATAATCACATAAAATTAATTATTTGAATCGAGAGTCATATTTTTGGCCGAACAATTTGTCGCCGTCTGTGAAAATTTCTTAGTTAAAACTTTTAATTTCTTCTGGATTTACAACTAGCACGGGTCACTAACATAAAAAAAAAAAAAGAAGGCAAAAATAAGATCTCCTTTCTTTGTGTGCACAAATTCCAACATGGCAGGTAACCGAGAAGTAAGGACGAGAATAATAAGTAACCTCCCAACCAACCTCATGAACGTCATCAACAAAAGTTGTGAAACGACAGACGAAGGCGCGACGGCCCGTGCCTTCCCTAGGCGATATGGGTCACTGCCCCCTCACAAAATCTCGTGGTAAGGAAGCCTCCACATATGTGGGGGAAGAGACGCCCCTGCTGTTAAAAAGCTCCTCGAAGCATGGCTAATTGACACGCTAGCCAGCGTCCTCAACAAGCCCACTAGGGACACGACTGCAGAAAACGCAAGGACATGCACAATACAACGAACAGACGAGGAGTGCAACCAGCCTTCTCCTCCAATGACAGGTATTACTCACAATGTGATAGAGAGTGCAGATGGCAACACCCTTGCGCCCTTTCTGAAAAGATGGAAGAAATAGAGAATGAAAATAAGGCGCTCCGAGATCAAATGAAAGAACACCAAGAAAGGGTCGACAAGATACCGGGCGCTCCTAAGTTGTTGCCAAAGAGGGACACCGACTGGTTCGTCGAGCAACCTTATAGTGATGATGCAGCACCTATGCCATACCAAAAACCTTTAAAATGCCGCCCTACCTCAGGATATAGGATGGCACAACCGATCCTGAAGATCATGTGACTCATTGCGTCACCGCCGTAAAAGGCGACGACCTCGACAAAGAACAGGTGTCTTCCATCTTGCTGAAGAAGTTCGGTGAAACCCTCACAGGAGGGGCATTAACCTGGTATTTGCAGCTACCAACACGCTCCATAGAAACTTTTGAATAAATGACTGACAAGTTCGTAACGGCCCATGCTGGAGCCAAGAAGTCCGAGGCGAGAGTAAACGACATATTTGATATTAAATAATCTCTGGGAGAGGGGCTGAGGGACTTCATCGCTCGGTTCAACCGAGTAAGGATGAATTTGCCAAACGTGTCCGCAGGGATGATGGTCGCAACTTTTTAGAATTGGCCGAGTAGGGATGGTTCAAGAGCAACAAGAAAACTGTTGAGTCAGTTGATGAAGTACCCCCAACCACTTGGGACGAAATCCACAATGCTTATTGCGCCGAGGTCCGTGCAGATGAGGACAACCTTAACGGGCCAACCCACCGACTAACCTCGGTACAAGCAGAATCAAGAAAGGATCGAAGAGAGAATACCAGAAGAGATCATCCGATTCCGTGACCCAACAGGGAATGACATCAACCATATATTAGAACGGCCGCCGCCGCCGCCCCCTGCTACGAAGAAGGTCCATCCAGACCAAGGACGGGAACCTATCGGAATAATAGAGGTAAGACTCCCTATTATCTGCTCACAATTCTTGTGTGACACCTATAGAGATAGTATACGCCCTGTAGAAACTCATGCCAAAAGTGAAGTGGCCGCCGAAGATGAGATCGGACCCTAACACTAGAAAATCTGTGAGTTTCACCAATAACGAGGGCAGAAGACGGAAGACTGCATCGCCCTAAAGAAGGAATTCGTGAATATGCTACGACAAGGACACCTTAAATAGCTGTTAAGCGATAAGGGAAGAACCAATTTCGTCAGAGGATGCGAAATTAAGGGCCGCCCAAACCGCCCTCACCGGCTTGTACTAACAACACGATCATCGGCGACGACGCCTATATCAATTACGTGAAGTTCATCACTACCCACAAACTCAAGCAATCTATCACCCGCAAACGGTATTACGAACTCGAAGAAAGTATCATCTTCGACAAGTCGGACGCCGACGGTTTAACTTTTCCTCATAATGACGCCCTCGTTATTACTCGGTGAGTTTTAGATACTAATATTAAACACATTATGATAGATTACGGGAGCGGCACATGCATTATCTATCCCCGAGTACTTACCCAAATAAAATTCGAGGATAAGAGAGTACCGTGATGCATCATACTAACTGGTTTTAACAATGCAGTTGAACGAACGTCCAGGGAAATTAAACTCCCCTTTTGGCCGCCGGCGTAATTCTAGAAACAATATTCCACATCATTGACTAATACACCGCGTATAACACCATAGTAGGGCGACAATGGATACACCACATGAAGGTTGTCCCCTCTAGCTTATACCAAGTCGTCAAATTCCCAACTCCATGGGGAATATTCAACATACGAGGAGAGTAGCGTACATCCCTAGAATGCTACCACATTGCTTTAGACAGCACGGCCACCCAACAAAGGAAGGACAAAGAGAAAAAGCATAGAAATAAGCAAGGTCGAGGTCGGGGCATGGCGAGATTGGGGAAGGCACCAAAGATCCCGACATAGTCGAAGCCGTATGATCAACCATAGAAGACCTTGACCCCGTTCAATTAGATCCCAACGACCATAGCAAAAAGGCGTATATCAGTTGCAAACTTCAAGAACCATATAAATCCAGTCAATTCTTAAAAGCTAACGCCGGTTTGTTTGCTTTCACCCATACAGATATGCTGGGAATCCCAAAGGAAATCGCCACGCAAAAATTAAATGTCGACCCCTTCCTCCCCCGGTGAGACAGGTCAGGCAAAACTTCAACTTTACGATCAATGACGCGGTGCGTGAGGAGGTGGAAAAACTATTAGAAAATGGCTTTATCAGGAAGTCGAAGTACCCCAAGTGGGTCGCCAACGTAGTAATGGTTAAAAGGAAGAATGGGAAATGGTGGATGTGCGTGGACTTCACATACTTGAACAAAGCATGCCCAAAGGACTCGTTCCCGCTGCCTCACATCGACCAACTCATTGATGCAACGGCCGGACATGAGCTGTTAAGCTTCTTGGATGCTTACTCAGGCTATAATCAGATCCACATGGAAGAGGAAGACCAGGAAAAAACTACGTTCATCACCCACCAAGGAACGTACTACTACATGGTCATGCCCTTCAGACTAAAGAATGCGGGGGCGACTTATCAAAGATTAGTGACAAAGATGTTCATGGATCAGTTCGGTAGAATAATTGAAGTATATATACACGACATGCTGGTCAAGTCCTAAAGGGGAGAAGATCACATCGACCATCTGAAAGAAACTTTCGACATACTCAGACGATATAGAATGAAACTGAACCCGGAGAAGTGTGCCTTCGGCGTAGCCTCGGAAATGTTTCTAGGTTTCCTGGTATCACATCGAGGGATCGAGATCAACCCTGACCAAATCAAATCCATTGAGGGGATACCCGAACCCTGGCTGCATCGCTGCCCTATCAAGTTTCATCTCGCGGTCGTCGGATAGGTGCCATAAATTCTTTGGCGTACTTAAGAAGGATAACGGCCTTCAGAGTGCGTCCAGGCTCTGAGGGAATTAAAGGCCTACCTTTTGTCACTGCCCTTGCTTTAAAAAATAGAGCCGGGGGAGCGCCTCCTTGGTTGAGACGAGATACCCGCACCATGCGAAACCAGAGCCAGAGCCGAGACGAGGTACCCGCACCTCGAGAAACTGGCTTTGGCCTTTGTCGTAGCTTCACGAAAGCTTAGACCGTATTTCCAACATCACCCCATCTCGGTCGTCACGACTTTCCCCATAAGAAGCATATTACATAAACCCGAGCTATCGGGAAGGCTGGCCAAAATAGGCCATCAAGCTAAGCGATCACGATATCACATACCAGCCGCGAACGGGGATAAAGTCACAAGTGCTCGCTAACTTCGCCGCCAACTTCAGCGCAAAAATAATGCTTGAAGTCGAAAGGGAAGTCGTCCAAACTTCCCCCCAAATACAAGACCTCTGGGTCCTATACACCGACGACGCATCCGATGCGTCGGGGTCCGGACTGGGACTCGTACTCGAAGTCCTAACAAGCGAAGTAATTCGCCAGTCCATAAGGCGTCCGTACATGACTAACAACAAGGCCGAGTATGAGGCTGTCGTTGTAGGTTTGAGACTAGCGCTCAAGTATGGGGCAAAACAGTTAAAACTACGACGTGATTCCCGGCTCGTAGTCAACCAGTCACAAGGACTTTCCAAATCAAGGAATAAAGATTGCAAAAATACCAGATTGAAATCTGCAAGCTGCTGCCCGAGTTCAACGAATGTTAGCTCGACCAAATTCCACGAACATAGAGAGGTAGATGGTCTCGCTAAACTAGCCGCAGCCACCAAAAGCATCATAACAGGAGACAAAAACGTGGTCCATCTCCTCAACTCATCGCTAGACCAAGTCGAAGTAAGAACCATTAACTTAATTTGGGACTGGCGCAACCGTATTATCGCATACTTTCACGACGGCACACTCCCAAGCGATAAAAAAAGAGGCCAGGAAAGTGAGAATGCAAGCAACCAGATATAGTACCCTCTACAATGCCCTGTACAAGAGAACCTACAACGGCCTTTTAGTGAAGTGCCTGGGCCCAAACCAGACTCGGCGTTTCCTTGAAGAAATCCACGAAGGCTATTGCAGGGCTCATTTCGGCAACTGAGCACTAGTCAGATGCCTCATACGGGCGGGATATTACTGGCCTACAATGAAAAAGAAGGTCGCGGACCTCATAAAAAGATGCGAGCAATGCCAAAAGTACGCCCTAGTGATTCACCAAGTGGGTGAACACCTCCACTTGGTTACCTCACCTTGGCCGTTCATCAAATGAGGAATGGACATCATGGGCCGCCTCCCGACAGGATGAGGTAACGTACGATTCCTTTTGGTTTTAAGTGACTATTTTTCTAAGTGGGTGGAAGCAGGAGCATTCGACCAAATACGGGAACATGAAGTAATCACCTTTATATGGAGAAATATCATATGCCGGTTCGGTCTTCCTAAAGAAATCAGTTGCGACAACGGACCCCAATTTACGGGAAAGAAAACCGCCGAATTTTTTGAGAAATGGCATATCAAAAGAATATTCTCAACCCCGTAGCACCTTGCGGGCAACGTGCAAGCTGAGTCCTCCAACAAATCGATACTAAACATCATGAAGAATTAGCTTGAGGACGCCAATGAACTATGACCGGAAGTACTACCAGAAGTATTGTGGGCCTACCGAACAACTCTGAAAACGAGCACAAGAGAGACGCCCTACTCTTTGGTCTACGGGACTGAGGTGGTAATACCAGTCGAGGTCGGAGAGCCCAGTATAAGGTACTACCATGAGAGCGGCACAAGTAACGATAAGGGTAGAAGGCAGGAACTCGACGAAGTCGACGAACAAAGAGATATGGCCTATATAAGAATGATCGCCCAAACATAGCAAGCAGAATGCTATTATAACAAGAAAGAAAAGGTGAGGCCGCTCAAAGTCGAGGACTACGTACTGAAAGCTAAAACCCAAGCGAGCAAAGATCCAAGGAAGTAAAGCTGGGAACAAATTGGGACGGTCCATACAAAATCACATCGAAAGCAAATAAAGGATCATTTCAACTAGAAACAATGGAAGAAAAGCTACTACCAAACAACTGGAATATCATCCACCTCAAATACTTCAACTTCTAATAGAAAAAGTGTCCCCCAAGTCGTACTCTTTTTTCCCTCACTTGAAGTTTATCCTAGTTGGGTTTTCCCAAGGAGGTTTTTAACGAGGCGACGAAGGGAACACTCCAAGTCGAAGTACGCGACGGAGAGGCCTGGTTACTATTTCATTGCTCGACCTCTCACTATTTTCTAGATCGACCAATGAAGGGACTAGATAGACCAGAACTCGGACTAGAACGCCAACCAACACCCAAAAATATGTAAATTTCTCTAAGTATGTAACAAATGCAACAATGTCAAGGAAATAAACTTTACACTGAGTAGCACATTTCTCTCAAGTTGAGTTTATGTTCGACCCTATTCGAACTAACACCTATCGACCCTCGGCCATGGTTAAACACAGATTATAATCGACCTTGTTCGAATTAACACCTATTGGCCCTCGGCCATAATTAAACACAGGTTATATTTGACCTTGTTCGAACTAACACCTATCGGCCCTCGGCCAAAATTAAACACAGGTTATGTTCGACCTTGTGCCCGACCTAACACCTATCGGACCTCGGCCATAAACTAAAACCGGTCGCGTTCGACCTCGCTCGAACTAACAACCGGCCCTCGGCCGTAACTTAAAGGAAAAGTTATGATCGACTTCATCCGAGTAAACACCTATCGGCACTCGACCGCAATCTAACAAAAGGTCACAACCAAACAAGTCGACGACCTCGGTCATGGTTCAAAAAATAGAAGAAGAAATGTACAAATACAGAAAACAAACCACGGGAAAAGAATTTATACAAAGGCTCATGAAAACGCCGACAAAAATACACAAACGATTTACAAAAAAAGAGAAGAAGAAAAAACTACTGGTCACCACTATCGTGATCTTCTACTCCTTCACCGCCTTGGCCACCGGTGCCCTCGCCATCTTGGTCCCCTACACAACCTTCGCCTTCGCCCTACGGGTATACGGTATCATACTAAGTAGCCTCCTCAAGTCGATCCACACCTTCATCGTCACTTTCGCCGGCCTCAAGCGTGGCGAGATCATACCCACAAGCAAGTCGGGCTTCGCGGGCCTTCACACAAACACCTTCAAGGGCTTTATCAGAAACGAACCCCGCCACATGCAAATATCGAAAGATATCTAACTGTGTTTCGGCATGAATCTACTCCTCGTATAAATCTCGAGGAATGTTAGGAAAGTCCGAAATATGGGAAGAGGACGGTTGTGCCTGTAATTGAGTCTTCTCGGCCTCCAAGTCAACCACTCGATCATGGAGAACGGAGGCCTCCATTACCAACTCCCCGATTCTTACATCAAGGCGTTCTTCCTTGAGCCTGGTCGTCGCTAAATCACTCTCCTGCTCAGAACGGAGGGTTCAAATCACAACCACAAGGGACTCCGCCTTATTCAGAGACTTTGACTGTGTCGCCTCCGCCTTCTCCAACTCTTTCGCTTTCTCGGTGACTTTTCCATTAAGGACCTCTATCTGGAACCGGCATTTCTCCAACTGCTGCGCAACTCGACCACTTTATGATTGAAGGTCGCCGCACTGAGCCTCTATGGCTCTGCTGACCTCAAGCTCCTCTTCCCTACTCCACAACGTCCCCTCAAGGGCGCTCACCAGCTTGTCATCCTTCTCTTTCAATTCATCACGAAGGGCTTGAAAATTTCCGCCCTTACCAAACTGCTTGCGAAACTCCCGATACTTGCCGTGGTACTCGAAATATTTATTTTTAAACTTCTCAATATTTCCCTGCGCTTCTCCTCCCTTCGGAAACTTTCAATCTCCAAAATCCTAGTTTGCAATCACAAAAAGAAAAAGAAGGAAGGCAAAAATGAAAACGCCCCTGCTAACAAAGGCACAACACTAAACAAAAAAATAGAAGGACAAAAGCACTAAATACTCATCCCGAGAGCAAGACCGGCTATGCTCCTCGATAAGGTGACATCGTCCAGTTCTTTGAGGGTCTCACCCTCCATTTCGGAGCAAAGAGGGCCGAGGGCGGGAACTATGTTCTCCATATTCTACAGCAGATCATGACCCATAGGGATCACAATGGTCCTCGTAAACCCCTCCAGCCTTACCTCAAGCTGGGTAAACCCTTCTTCCATCATCTTCAGATCGCCAACATCAATCTCTGAACCCATCTCAGAGCCTTCTTCGGCTATGCCTTTGCCTCTCCTATCGGCCGGCAAAGAAGTATCATCAGCTAGCCACGAAGTTGACAGCTTCTCTTGCCGCAAAGTGTCAAAAGCTCTAGTGGCCGGCCCTTCAGACTCCGTCATCACAGAAGGGAGAGACATACCCACGTCGGCCTCCGCCGACCTCTGAATCTCAGACACCGGCCCGATCAACTTTAATGACAATGGTCGCCGTCTCGCACAGCGTAAAATCACCTGCCACTGAGTCAACGACCCGAGCGACCCCATCACCGAAATCCACATATCTCCTCTTATGAGGAATCAAGTCCCCATCACCTGGCAACCACTGAAGGCTCTGCGACCGAAGTCTCCGCGGCTAGAGGAGGAACAGATATTGGAGCAGCAACGGGAGGGACCGAGGAGTGAGCAGAATCACTCATAGTCATAGAAGAGGTGGGAGCCGAAGATGCAGCGGCTTTCCTCTTACGGAAAGCAGGTGCGGGAGTTTTACACCTCCTTGAAGATCCCCTGGTCGAAGCTGAGAAGAATACAAGGAGAGAGAAAAGTTAGAAAAAATGAACAAAAGAAAAAGAAACCGAAAATTCCAATAATAAGAGTAGCTTACCAGTCGAGAGAGGAGCATGTTCAAACCTCTTCAAAAATCCCAACCACTTACAAATCCTTGCAATATGAGGGAGAAGTCGACCAACCCAATCGGAAATGTCGGCGAACAGAGGAGGAGGTGTAGTCTTGGCTGCACAAGTAAGGAACGTAAAGTCAAAACTACCGGTCGGGCAAAAAGAAATTCGAGTATCTACAGGGAGATTGAATACTTACGAGTATAGTTCCAAGTCTCAGGGAAACTGTCGACATTGGCCAACACGTCTTCGGTCTTGACGAAGAAGAAATTCAACTAGAATTGATGGTTGGCCTTGTCGTCCATCTTTACCACCAAACATTTACCCCTTCGATGGTGAAGATTTATCATCGTCCCCCTTATAAAAATTAGGGGCGAAGAGATGTATCAAATGTCGAAGCGTCAGTTCGACCCCGTCCAGCTCGACAAATTTGGTGAGCATCCGGATAAGTTTGTAAACATACGGCGCGAGCTGAACCAGGCAAATACCGTAATAACGGCAGAACTCCTCCGCCAACGAAAAAAGAGGAAGAGTGTAGCCAACTTACAACGGGTAAGAGTAGAAGGCGCAGTACCCGGGACGGTGAAACATCACAACATCCCACCCTGCCGGAATCAACTTGACATGACTAGGAATATTGAATTTAGCCCTGAGCTCTTCCAATTATTTCACCATCATCACCGACCGAAAATCCCCAGGATCGGCATCAGGGGACTTGGTGAAATCAGACCGGGAATCGGAGCTGCGTGGAATTTTCTCTTCCACCAACGGGAAGGTTCCGTCGTCAGCGGTGGCAGGAACACCCTCTTCATGGGAAGGATACGCCACTGTCGGGGGGGACATAACTCCCCTCACTAGACTCAGAAGATATGTTAGACATCATTTTTGATAAGAGAATGGGGTTTTGAAAGAAGAAGAAGAAGAACGAAGGGCAAGATAAGCCTCAGAAATAGAAGAAAATGAGTGATCTGCAAAGTGAATCAAGCAAGCTGGTGATAGCGGAGAAGAAGGAATTTGAAAAGTTCCAAAAATCGAAAAAGCTTTCCCTATTTATTAGTTTGGAAGGAACACGAATCGAAACCATATGAAACATAATTAGCACGAAACTCGAACTGACAGAGCCAATCAAGAGCTCCACCCGAATCGATGCAATGCATCGGGAAAAGGTGTCATTATGACGTACAGGGCCATGACGTCATTCCTATTCGTGGCCCAGATAACTCCAAATAATTCCCGGGCAATTTAATAAATTCAAAATATGCGGACCACAAAAAGCTACATAGTCCCATCTCCACAACCACGACCCCCACCAACTATGCATAACATTGTTTGTTCATCGACCTCGTACGGGGACACAACATCAATAAGCGGAGGGACTAATTATATGGGTCAAAATCCGCCCTTATAATATTTGAGGCGGGATAATACCAAAGAGTCGTCGTTAGTCGAGATGGGCCAAGAAGCAACAAAGTCCTGGGCTGAAGTAGCGACATTAGCGGTGGCCGAGATGTTGACGAGAGCCGTAGTTGAGATGATAACAAGGGTCAAGGTCGAGGTTGAATATCATTGATGAGAGCTGTAACAGCTAGTTTGTTAGGATATGGTATTAAAAGAGAATATTCCAGTGGATATTCTCTACACTTGTACTATTAGGGGTTTTTAGGAACATGTCCTATATATATAGAAAAAATAGATAATGAGAGGGGCATGTGATATTCATTTGTAAGAACACACTTTGACAAAAAAATTCTCTCTCTCTCTCTTACTAAGATACAAACACTAACTTTTCACTAAGATTCTTGTCTACATTATTCCATACTTTTCCATCAGATCCGAGAATAACTCGAGCATTCAAGGATTTGTCTGTCACTCATCATTGTTAGGAGGAACAACCATCTAGTTCATCCTTTATTGGGTGAATAATTCTTCCTATTTACTTAAATGTCATTTATTGTTATTCATTGCCATTAAATGCTACATTATTGTTCATGCTTTTTGGAATAATTATTGCATACTGTTATCACTATTCGACCAAATCTATCTAACGTTTATCGCACCCTTGGAAGCTACATCTAGAAATATTATTGTTAACTAAGTTTAACTCATAATCACATAAATTTAATTATTTGAACCAAGAGTCATATTTTTGGTCAAACAATCTTCATATGTCCCTTCTATTTTTTTGTTTCCAATTTGTTTATAACTTCATTATTAAGAGATATTATAATATATAACAACAATAATATGTCCAGTGTAATCTTACAAGTGAGGTGTGAGAAGGGTAGTCTGTACACATATCTTACCCCTATCTTGCATGGGCGGAGCCGCCTTGGGCGAAGGGTGATCCGGTGCACACCCTTCGTCAGAAAATTATGTAGTGTAAAGAGGTTAAATGTTAGCTATTATGAATGCATATTTAATTTTGCATACCTTTAACACAATTGAGAAGAAAATTCGCACACCTTTTGTCAAATGTTTTGTGTAGGTAGAAGGGTTATTTTCGGTAGACCCCGACTCAATAAAAGTAGAGATGTTATACTATGAGTTTATTAGTATATGTTAAGAACATATGTAGTTTTTGAACGTCAAAAGTCGAACACATCATAAATTGTATTAAGAAGATTAAATGTGGAATTCTTGAAATATTGTGTGATATCTATAGTAAAACATTAAAGCTCTCTTTAGAAAAGTTAATAGGAGTATTATTCTAGATTAGGGATGTACATGGATCGGGTTGATTCGGATTTTTTAATTACCAAACCAAACCAATTGTATGAGGTTATTAAATCTAAATACCAAACCAAACCAATAAAAGTCGATTTTTTTAATCTTGATTTTTTCTCGGGATTTTCGAGTTTTTTCGGGGTTTTTTTCATAAAGTCTTCATAGCACAAAACGTAAAATTTGTGTTGTAAATATTTCTTTAATCCTAGTAAGACAGAACTATATAAGGTGTTTTTCAAAAAAATAACATAAATATGAGATGAGTCATGTCATTGTACTAAAATATTCAACAATAAAAATAATAAAATCGCATAAAATAAATATTATTAATAAGTCATAATGAAAACAAACATAATTTAAAATTATGACTAATAAGTACTATTATTTACATGACTAACCACTAAAAGAAAAATAAGTGATACATTTTATCTAAATCATAAAAAAAAACTAAAAAATAGATATCCAACACCATTTTCATCCATAGTACAACTGAGTTGAATGTCTTTTATTAGCATTAGTATTGATTTGATTTTGGTTTAGGATTTGTTTGAGTTACTAACATATATGGACTATAAATTTTTTTAGAGCATCCAAAAATTATAAGCATTAGTATTTTTTTACGTATTAAATATATTTAAATTTTCTATACATATAATGTCGGGTTGGTATGGTTTCGGTTTGATTTTTTTTAGTTAAAACCAAACCAAACCAAATATGGTCGAAGTTTTTCCAACACCAAACCAAATCAAACCAAACCATAGTCGGGTTTGTTTCTTAGTTTGACTCGAATTATCGGGTTGATGCGATTTGTCGGTTTTATTTGTACACCACTATTCTATATCCCTGGCCTTGATCGCCCCACAACAAGAAATAAAAAGAAAAAGAAGTCAGTCATTTTAGGACATTATGAATAGAGCTTTTGAGTCTGTAGTATTTCTTATATCAACTAAAATTAACATGGAGTTTCTGATGGTTCAAAATTGCATTTGGAGTGGTCACATACTCATGAAAGATGGCAATTGCCGATTGGGTCAAAGTTTGAGCCAGAATTTAAATTTTATACTTAAATAAGATAGCGACATCAATAATTAATAATTAGATGCTGAATTTAATACAAATACATAATTAAAACTAAAGTTACGAAGTTCGACAGAACTCATACTTAGGCTTATACTTAGGCCTCGTTTGTTTGCACTTAATGGAGGTCTGAATCTTATTCATTCAGATCTCATACATTAAGTGCGTTTGTTTTTAAAATCTGAATCTTAATTATTCAGATCTTAATCGTTAAGTGTGTTTATTTTTTTTACTTCACAACCACTTAATGGGTCTGAATAAGTCTGTATCATTAAGATCTATAACAGAGACTTAGCTTCATTAAGATGCTATAATCCATATTCATTATTAACTGCCGTCACCGCCTACCATTATCAACTACCACCATGCCACCCACTACCACCACTACCATCCTCAATCATAGCCGCTACCATTGTCGACTACCACCGCCCACCATCCCACCACTCCCACCACCATCATTCTCAACGACAACCAACACTAATCCACCTCAACTACCACAACTAACCACCCCATCACCATCAACAACCATAGCTGGCACTGCCCATCATTATAAACTACCACCACCAACCACCATCTTCCTCAATTACAACTACCACCACCACCACCCGCCATTATTAACTATCACCATCCACCACCACCATCCTCAATCATAATAGCTACTACTATCAATCACCACTAGCTACTACCCTAAACTACCACCATCAACCAAATCTACCACCAACCATCGCTTTTAGTCGGCATTCACAAGCACTACCGTTAGCCATCACCACCAGCAAGGCAACTATCATATTTTAAAAGGCTATATATTTTAGTGATAGAATATTAGATTAATTAGTATTTTATTTGAATTTTATGTTTATTAATTTTCAAATAAACGTAAATTTTATACATTCAGACGTTAAAAATCAAACAGTCTTAATCATTTAGTATTCAGATCTTAATACACATCTTAACATTCAGATGTGTGTTCAGATTCAGATGTCTTAATCTTAATACATATCTTAATATTCAGACGTGTATACAGATTCAAACGTCTTAATCTTTAAAAAAAACCTTAATCTTCTAGCTACACCCTAAAAGGGGTCTTTCTTCCCTCCTCACTCTTTAATTTGCGGTATTAGTCCCTTTTATACTTGAGCTTTTATAATTAAACTATATCTCCCATTTTCCTTTGTCTTCCATATATAACTAAGGCTTGGGAATCGCAGAGATTCTGACCAACTACCCCAAGTGTCACAACTCACTAATAACGAAACCATTTTTGTGTTTTAGACATTCGATTTACTAGCTCGATTAATTAAAATTTATAAGATAGGTATACTAAATAAATAATATGTTTTTTCCCCAAATTTACTTCATTCTTTAGGTTTGAGTTCTCGAAACCTTTAGGTTTGAGTTCTCGAAACTTTTGATCAAAGAGTTCTCAAATCTTAATTATCTCATCAAACCTTTGAGAAACTTTTTTTCCTTTTCCTTTAGAAATTTGATGTCCAAAATTTACTGATCCAACTAATGATACAACCATTCAACTACTACTATATACCATGAATTTTAACCAAAAAAAATAAAATAAGTTAACTAGTAAACAGATGCATTGTTGTTGTTGTGTGTGTGTGTGGGGGGGGGGGGGGGGAGGAAAGAGATATCTTGTGCCGTGGTTGTTGGATAATGGAAGTGAAACACAGCTTGATATTCCACTAGGGTATGACGACAAAACTTTCAGTGTGATGTAATTTGAAGGAAGTTAGTTGCTGAACTGTTGGTAAGGATGGGCTCATTGGCCATGGCCTCACTAAAAAAGAGATACGCGATCCTAAGTCACCAATAAAAGATAGGAGTACAGATTTTTGTTTTCACCCGACGTCCGGATTTATATTGGGGTTTTAACTAATTCAGATTTGAGCTTCGTAAAGTCTATTCAAGAAATAACCGCTCCATCAAAATAATTTCAAACTTAAGGTACGATTCTAATACCACTAATTAAAGAAAGATTTTATTCAACCTATCACAAGCTTTGATAGAGTGGATAACTTAAGATTGACTAATAGTTTACATAAAGTGGTTATACCCTTATCCCACTAGAGCAGACACGAACTATTACATATTATAGTATATTGTTACTATCAAAATCATGTGTGTAATCTACTTCAATAGTTTTCAAGCTTAGTTTAGCATTTTAAATCAAGATAATGCGCACAATTGAATATATATTGTTTACGCGATTATGTGAATTGATTTAACACAAGTAATCAAAAATATTAGATAAACGAATTAAAGATGAACTAAATAACCAAACCAGTTGTGACGTTGAGTCCGGGCTCGGATTTAAGCTTAACAGTAGTTTTACTCTCGACCGGACCCTCGATTCGAAGCCAAATGTGTATGGAGAACTATGATTAAAATAAGAACATTTCAATATCTATAAAGTAGAGAAATAAGTTTGTATTGCCTTGATATGCGTGTTACAATGTGTCTATTGAATAAGAAACTTCACATTTATATAGTAGGGAGTTGTACCCCTAGTACAATTCTAAAAAAGGTATAAATCCTCCTTGTACATCAATCACTGATACACTACCAACATCGGGCGAGATCCGCACCGTGATATCCGGTTAAGCGCGGATATTACGGCCTTCCGTTAGTCGTGTACAACAGTTTATAGTGCTTTTCGAGGTCTTGGAGCTCGTTCCGTGTTGGGGAGTGTCGTCTTGTCAGGCCAGGTGGCGAGCACCCCGTTCTAACCTCTATTCAAAGTGTTCTTAGATTCGGTATCTATCTCATACATTCATACTTCTTACTTCGTTTGACTCACCGAGAACTCGGGGTGTGTGCTGACCCTGAGTTCACCCGTAAACAGATAGCCCCCTCGTTTCTCAGAGAGTAGGTTCGCCGAAATGATGGGAAACGATATATGAGCCTCGATTCCTTCTTCGCACGTTACAATCGAAACGACGAATAAGCTGAAACGTCCTATCAGTCACGTCGTTCTGACTTCGGACACATGTCAATCATCGGCTAGTCGCCTCCGAATGTGAAACGTCGCGTATTGATTATATATTTCCTCTTATAAATGCTTTGACCTTTTATACTACTTCCACTTACCGATCCGAATTGTTATCTTCGAACTCTCTAGCGACTATCAACTCTTTCATATCTTCATCTCTTTATCATTGATCTTCAAATCTTCTTAACTGTTTTTTAGGTTTCTACCGAGATCTTTATCTTATCTTCAAACCTTCATACCTTTTCCTTCAAACCTTCATGCCTTTCCTTCAGACGTTATATCTCCCCTTTAAATCTTCATATTTTCCCTTCAAATGTTCATATATTCCCTTCAAATCTTCTTATTTTCCAGATCACGATGGCTAAGACTTCCAAATTAGTTCTTCAACAAGCTGCCTCATCATCTTCCCACCCGGTCATAGGAACCGAGGCGGCCATTCCCGAGGTGGTTGCTCTGGAGATAGCTGCCCGAGGTGGTTGCTCCCGAAGCGGCCCTAGAGACCCCCATGAAAATCTTTATTTCCCGGGGGATGTTCAATCGTAGACGACTTCAAAGTCGAGAAGGCCTCATCCAAACAAGACTGAGGCGAAGGGGCATCGAGATATATATGCTCCATTACCGAAGATATCCTTCCCATAGTCTGAGAGAACTGTAAATGAGGAAGTACGGGAGTGGTAGTCCCCGGGGTTGAGGACAATATTACTACTCATGTAGAGGGGTATTTAAGTATTTACACTTACCCCTTCACACTGGACCTGGTAGACCCAGTAGTTTTGGACTTTTGCAAGAGATATGAGGTGTGCCTTGGGCAAATCCACCCGTCTCTTTGGAGATTGTGATCCTCCTACGTTATTTTGTGAACAACATTAAATATCCTCAGTTCACCCTCGACCACCTACTCCGTCTGTACAGTCCCCGAATTTTTTAAGGGGGCCTAATCAAGCTCACTTGATTTGGAGCATTTCTCCATTGACCTTGGTAATTGTTCACATATTGAACCTATTCACTTTAATCATCATAAGAGTCATCTTGGTTGTACCCACTACCACTTTGCTCAAATTGATTGTGTTGAACTTGTTGACCTGTTTGTCTCCTCTTGTTAACCATTACATTCACTCTTTCCATGGCATTTACTTGCTTTGGCCACTGAACCTGTTGAAGTTGTGCCTTAGCTAACTGATTCATGGTAGTTGTCAACTCTGCTATGTCTTGTTCGTGATCATGGAGTTTTTTGTGAAGGTGGATAACATTAGGGTCACCCTGAGGAACGTTGGCCCGACTTTGACAAGTTGAAGAGGTGTCCGCCATCTCATATAATATTTCACATGCTTCTGAATATGGTGTGTTCATGAAGTTAACCCATGCGAACTGATTCACCACACACTGGTTAGTTATGTTGATACCCCTATAAAAGGTTTTGCTGGATCATTGCTTCAGTCATATCGTTGTTGGGGCATTCTTTGACCATTGTCTAGTACTGTTCCTAAATCTCATGTAACAGTTCATTTGGCTCTTATTTAAAAGCAAGGATTTCATCTCTCAATGTTGCCATATGCCCCGGAGAAAATAACTTTGCTATGAACTTCTCGGCAAACTCATCCCAAGTGGAGATGGAATGGTTGGGTAACCTCTCAAGCCAATCTAAAGCCTTCCCTATAAGTGAGAAAGGAAAAAGCCTTAACCTCAAAGCGTCCTCAAATGCATTCGTCTGCTTGCTCCCCCAGCATGTGTCTACAAAACCTTTGAGATGCTTATATGTATTGTGATGTGGAGCTCCGGTGAAGAAACCCCTTTGTTCAAATAGAGTAAGCATGACATTGGTTATTTGAAAATTGCCCGCCCGAATCCGGGGCAGGACAATTGCACTTGCGTAGCCTTCATTGGGTAAAACCCGGTGTGCTGCCCTTGGAGGAGGTGGGGGAGGTTTTGGAACGTTGTCATGAGGCGGGCGACCTCTTCTTTGTACTTGAGGTTCAAGATGAACCTCATCTACTTCTTTTTCATCTACCTCCTCCCCTTGAGGAATATGTGTGAGGACCTCGTTAAGAGCCATTTGGTACCTAAAAGCAATTGACACACAAAACTTAGAAAAACGGAAGGAAAGAAAACAAAACACAGAAATAGTTAGATATATAGCTAAGACCGTCTAGATCCCCGGCAATGATGCCAAAAATTGATCGGGTCCAAGCCTGCACTACTATTGAGTAACGAGGATGGTCGATGCAGTTTTACCCAACAAGGTCGGGATCGAATCCACAGGGAGTTAATTGATTTGGAATTAGGTTTATATCTAAGTCTAGATGCATGTTTTGTTTCCTAATTACGCTTCCACACATTTTAGTTTTGATTCTACTTCTAATTCTATTCTATTGTATACAATGATTAAAGCTAAGTACAATACTTATTATGTTGGTTTTCAAGTGTTTAAAAGGATTAGGGTAGTGACTTCCGCCTAGGTGGACATCTAACTGGTAGCAAGAATCTAGGGCAAGCTTGATTAATTTGGGGTCGTAATATAGCTACCACGGCCGCACAATCTGTATCCGGAATACCGATCCAAAAGGCAATAATAAGCACATCCGGCAAGTCTATCCAACATTTGGTCAAGAAATGGCAATGGAAAATGGTCTTTCCGGGTCACTTTGTTCAGCTTCCTATAATCCATGCATACCCTCCAACCGGTGACAGTTCTTGTGGTGATCAATTCATTTCTATCATTTGTGATCACAGTCACGCCCCCTTCTTTGGGAGACATTGTACCGGCGAAGTCCATGAACTATCAAAAATGGGGTCCACAACCCCTGCATCTAGCCACTTGATGATCTCTTTCTTGACTACCTCTTACATGGCCTCGTTCAACCTCCTTTGTGCATGCAAAAGGCGGGGCTTATACCCCGAATATCCGCCAATGTCCAACCTATTGCCTTCTTCCTTCTTTGAAGCACCGCAAAGATGGAATCTACATGCACGTTAGTTAAGCACGAAGAAAGAATAACATGTAATATGGAACAAGGGCATAAGAACTCATACCTGAGGTATGAAGGCAAGGGCTTCAATTCCAACGTGGGTGGTGCCTCGATTGAGGGCTTTGTTGGTAGAGTCTTCCGGTTCTCAAGGTCCAATGATAGTTTTCGAGGTCCATATGTGTAGGATCATTCCTTGCAAAGCATTTGTGCATTCTACCAAGCCTTCCTTCTCATCCTCATCATGATTCAACAACATAGCTTCCAAAGGGTCTTCCACATTCATCATAGCACTTGTGTCATCAACAATCACCTCAGTCACAAGATGCACAAACGAACATACTTCGTTGCTATTAAGCTGCCTCATTGACTTGCACACGAGGAACACAACTTTTTCATCGCCTACTCGGAAGGTGAGCTCCTTAGCTTCCACATCAACTAAGGCTTTCCCTGTAGCTAGGAAAGGTCTCCCCAATATGATTGGCACCTCATAGTCAACCTCACAGTCGAGTATCACAAAATCTGCGGGAAGTATGAACTTGTCGACCCGAACTAGCACATCATCAATTATCCCTAATGGCCTCTTCATTGTTAGGTCCGCCATTTTAAACCTCATGGAAGTAGGTCTTGGTTGCTCAATTCCCAATATCTTGAACACATAATATGGCATCAAATTAATGCTCGCTCCCAAATCACACAAGGCTTTGGCGAAATCGGCACTACCAATAGTGCATGGAATTGTAAAGGCACCGGGGTCTTCTAGATTTGGAGCCATGGAATGCACAATGGCACTCACTTGATGTGTCATTTTGATCGTCTCACAGTTCATTGACCTATTCTTTATTACCAAGTCCTTCATTAACTTGGCATATCCCGTCATTTGTTCTAGAGCTTCAACCAAAGGCACATTTATAGACAAACTTTTCATCATATCAATGAATTTCTTGAATTGGTTCTTATTGTTTTGCTTGGCGAGCTTTTAAGGATATGGTGGAGGAGGCCTTGGCAAAGGACCCTTGGCTTTGGGCACTACCAGATTCGGTATGTCTATCACGTATTCCCTAGACGGGTTCACATCATCTTGTGTCTCCTCCATGTTTTCATCAATGTCTATCCTCACTTCATCATTCACATTCTCATCATTTCTTCGCTCATCCTCTTCTTGCACAACCACATCATCATTCACGTTCTTTCTTGGATTGGAGGTACTAGCAACTCCACCTCTACCACTTCTTGTAGTCACCACCATAGCATGGCCCGTATTGTTTCCACCCTTCGGGTTTACTACTGTATCACTTGGTAATGCCCCCTTAGGGCGAGTATTCAAGGCTTGAGAAATTTGACCCATTTAGACTTCCAAGTTACGGATAGAAGTGTTGTGGGAGGCTATTTGGGCATCGGAGTCGGCGTTTCTTTCCATCATTTGCTTGAACATACTTTCTATCTGTCCCATCTCGTTGTTGGAAGAACTTTGCCCTTGTGACAGATATGGAGGCGGGTTGTTGGGTTGTTGATACATCGGGGGCCTTTTAGAGCCCGACCCCCGGTTCCCTTGATTATTGTTGTTCCAACCCCCATGGTTTCCATTGCCTCCCCAATTACTATTATTGTTGCCACACCAATTGCCTTGGTTATTTCCTTGATTCCCCCATTTTTGATTGATGTTCCCCCACTTGTTCGGATTGTTGTTGTTGCCACTATTCCAATTCCTTTGGCCTTGGTTGCCCAAATTTTGATTGTTTCCCTGTGATATCCACTGTTGTTGATTTGGAGCATTGCTCCATTGACCTTGGTAATTATTCACATATTGAACCTCTTCACTTTGATCGTCATAAGAGTCATCTTGGTTGTACCCACTAATACTTTGCTCAAATTTATCCTGATTGTGTTGAACTTGTTGACATGTTTGTCTCCTCTTACTAATCATTACATTCACTCCTTCCATGGCATTTACTTGCTTTGGCCCGTGAACCTGCTGAAGTTGTGCCTTGGCTAACTGATTCGTGGTAGTTGTCAACTCTGCTATGGCTTATCCGTGGTCATGGAGTTCCTTGTGAAGGTGGATAACACCAGGATCACCCTGAGGAACGTTGGCCCGACTTTGCCAAGATGAAGAGGTGTCTGCCATCTCATCTAATATTTCACATGCTTCTGAATATGGCGTGTTCATGAAGTTACCCCCTGCGAGCTGATTCACCACACACTGGTTAGTTGTGTTGATACCCCTATAAAAGGTTTGCTGGATCATTGCTTCAATCATATCATTGTTGGGGCATTCAAGCCCTAAAATTCAGTACCTATTAAATACCCACATTAGGGTTGGGTCACAACCCTAGCTATGGATCTAGCTACTCATAGCAATAGCAGAAATCAAAGATGAAAAGAAGATAAAATTCATAATACTAGATTAAAAGATGAAAACCTAATGTTATAAGGTGAATATAATACAAAATTGCCCAAAAGGGAAGTTCCAGCCATCTCACGTGCTCAGCAAATATACAACATAACCTAAAAATGACAAAAAATTCTATTTATACTAAGCTAAAATTTTCGGACAAAAATACCTCTGCGGAGGTTACGCGGCCGCACTCCTACTTTAGCGGCCGCGTAATTCTGATCGTGGTCCGCGTTCTTCACTTCTGGATCTAGGTTTCGCGGACCGCGTAATTTCCATCACGGTCGTGTAAGAGACCTCCGCGGCTGCATAATCTTGATGCGGACCACACTTCTTGTTTTTACTTAAAATGTAAGCTCTCTGAACTTCAGCAACGGCGGTCCGCGTAATTCCAATCGCGGCCGCGTAGGGACTTTCGCGGCCGCACCTTTTTGACACGGTCCGCGTTCATGTTTTAGCCCAAAATTCCATCTCTCTGAATCTTCCTTTCGCGGAGCTTGAAATAGTGCTCGCGACCGCGTTGTAGCTTTCGCGGCCGCACAATTTTTGTGCGGTCCGCGTTTCACATCTTTTGGCCCAGTCTTGGTTTTTGTTCAAGTTTTGACTCCTTTATGAGTTGATTATGAGATCATTTTGAATAATCCCTACAAGCAAGCATATTACATTAGTTTCCGGGAATACCTTCACGCATTTTTGGACCTAAACACAAGTAAAAGAGAGCAAATAATAGGTTAAAATCCCTACTTATCAGCTGGCAAGAGCACTTTGTTCGGATAAAAATCGAAGATTTGATCCTTCCCAAGTTCCTACCATTTCCAGAGAAGTGGTATGCATCTCGTAAGTGTATCCTTTCATTGAGTGTCGAGTGGCATTTGTTTCCTTTCTCGCCATCAGTATTTGTGACTGTGAAATTGTTGCTCGGGTTCCCACTGCGGTCCCCCGGCTCAAGGAGTGGGCGGAAGGCATCTACAAGCAGATGTCATATTTCGAGCGCTCTTGGCGTAAGCTTTCAAAGGGCTGATGGGAGGCACGTTCTCATGGTAAGGATCTTCTTAGAATAGTTACTATTATGCCCCAAACTTACGTAATACTGACCTTTTCTTTCTTCTTTGCAGGTTTGCCTAAGACCACCGAGCTTATGCTGCTAGAAGAGGAAGAGGGTGCGCCCTTACCTGTTGATCCCTTCATTATGAGACAGCCCGGAGCTGGCGCGGGGGAGAAGCAAAAGTGGAAAAGAAAGTCTTCGGGTCCCGAGGTGATGCTAAAAAAGAGGGCGGCATCCCGGGCTCGTAAGCCCAAGAAGAACACCAACTCTCGGGTGCCGGATTCTGACTCGCTTCGCTGGCTCAGGGATGAGTCCGAAGAAGATGACATCTTTGTCGCTCAATAATCGAGCCCCGCCGGGGAGTAGGTGACCACCGAGGAAAACAGCCATGAGACCGATCTTATTCCGACTCGAGATGCCGAGATGGAGATAGGGGCTGAGACCTCTCGAGAAGTCGCTTCTATTTCAAAAGAGGTGACCGGTGTGATAGACATCATAGAGACGCCTTCCTACACCGAGTCCATGTTTGAAAAGGCCCAAGCAGGAAAGCAAAAGTCAATTGAAGGAGTTCACAGCGCGGATGATCCTCTCCACTCCTTCTTTGATGGCGTGGACATGTCCAATTTGGAAGATTTTTCCTAGCTGGGTGACCTGGAGATCCTAAAGAAGGACGCGCCTTCAGAGGCTGGCGGGCCGAGTTTGAGCCCAAAACTAGTGAAGCAGTTTCCTGCTCCGATTATGGACCCCGGCCGCAAGAGAATAGTCATTCTTACGGTCCCGAATGATGCTCGGGTTCTATCTTCTCCAATAGGCATAACCAGCTACCTCCGATGCCTGGTGACCGAGAAAGACCTGGCAAAGACGAACCGGGTAGGCGCATCGAGTCTATTCAACGAGGCGCAGCAGGTGATGATCCGGGTAAGGCATTAGTTCTCCCTCGTGAATTCCACTTAGGTTTAAATATCTCTTATTATTTTCGTTGCTTTGCAGTCCTTGGTGCTTCACTACAAGAGCATTCTCCGGTACTGCTTTGAAATCAATCGGCTCGAGTTCGAGCTCAAGGAGCAGGTTTAGAAGAAGGACATGTATATGCTTCTCAGCAAGAAACAGGATGGGGCCGTCAAGGATATTCATGCCAAGCTGGACAGGACTCAGAAGGAAGCTTCGACCCTGAAGCAGGAATATGCCGATCTGGTCGAAAAGGTAAAGGTCTTTGAACTTAAAAACGAGGAGCTAGTCATGGTGGAAAATAACTCCGAGCTGAGATGAATAAGGTCTAAGCCATGGCTTACGAGTGGAAAAGCAAAATGAACTTACTGGTTTCGGAGAAGGAAACCGCTAAGGTAAAGTTGGCCTCGGTTGAGCACCAACTCCGGGTGGCGAAGGACAAAGCTGACAAGTGGTCTCAGCTGAATGACTATCTCCAAGCACATCTGAGCTCGACTGTCATAGAGCGGGATGCCCTCGGTAGAGAATACGAGGTAGTGAAGCCCAAGTTAGATACAACCTCCGTCGATGTTGAAGAAATGGTAGACCAATACAAGGCCGATGTGGAGGCAGCCAAGGTCCGCTTGAAGGCAAAGGCCGAATACAGGAAACAGTTATCCCAAAGAGAGATCCACGCCGAAGGTTTTGACCTGTCGGCTGAGATCGAGGAGGCAAAAAATTCAGATGCCAAGGCGAAAAAGCTTTACGAGCCTGAAGGTGCCGAAGGCTCTGAGGGTTCTGAGGGCTCGGAGTGATCCGAAGGCTCTGATGGCTCTGGTGACGAGTCGAGCCCCGGTGAAGACTAGGCATAGATATATTTTTGTCTCATGTAAATATATAGTTTTTTTATTTATGTTGAGGTCGTTTTTATTGGGTCTTTGTAAATATACTCCATAATATATATATATAAAATTTCCCTTTCTGGCAATATCGTACCTTCGCTTTTCCAGCATCTTATCATAAATTATATTCATATAATGTTTCTAATGCCTTAGCATAGAATCGAATGTAGTTATAGGGTTTTCATTTTTCAGAGGTCCGAACAGGGCCTGACCTCGATACAACTTAGTTTGCTCGAGGCTTTGAAAACTCGGTGTGATCGGAGGTTTTTTCAAGATGCTTAAGTGATTTTTTAGATGATTTTTTTGTCGAGGGTAACCTCGTAGTATGTTTCGAGTTCTTATCAAGGCCTTACTTTCTGATTACGAGCTTCGGACGTCTACGAACCATTTTTAGGGTGGTCGTTTCCTTTTATATTAAGGCACCATCTCATAGGTTTGGTGCCTCCGTGATTTGGTAGCCCGGGTTGTCCGAACTTTCTTTGAACGACAGTCTCCGAACAAGGGTAGCCCTTGGGGTTGATAGTCCCCGAGTAGGGGTAGCCCATGGGCTGTTATGATCCTGAATTTAAGAGGCAAGAATATGTGTAAAGAGCAAGGCGAAACTTTCTTTCATTTTTCAGTATGTGGAGTACATGATCGAAAGCGCATAAAAAACAATTGTATCGTGGCCTGAGTGGACTATGCAAGCACGGTTCATACGACTATTTTCCCCTATTGTGAATCTTAACCACCAAGCCTTAGCTTATAGTATATAAAAAGTTTCTTCTTTCCTTGCTAAAAACCCTTGATCCTTAGTCCGGGGGTAATGGCCACCAGTATTCGAGGTCGAGCTTGAGAGGGCTCAGATACTGTTGACATGAAGTAAACGATCATTGACTCTGGTTTGAGACCATCCTTCGAATCTAAGTTAGCACGCTTTACTATTACCTCGTTAAAAACGTAACCGAAAAACCTATTTTTGGGACAAAATCGGTTCAAGGGAAAAAAAAGTGCAACGCGTGCTTTCAGACCTAATAGCCACATCCATCCTTGACTGTTGCCTGCAAGTGATAGTCCGATTCATAACATAATTAAAGAGTGGTTGAGGTCGTACCTTAGCAGTATTATCGCTTTAAGTGTGTCACGCTCCAGTTATTCGATAGTTGCACATCGTTTCCCACTTCGAGTTTGTATAAGCCTTTGCCGGTTATTCCGATGACTCGATATGGTCCTTCCCAATTCGGTCCCAGCTCATCCTCGTTCGAGTTCCGGGTGTGTAATGTTACTCTTCTCAACACCAAGTCCTCGATCTTGAAATGTCAGAGGTTGGCTCTTCGGTTTTAGTATCTTTCTATCCACTATTTCTGGGTGGCCAACCAAACTAAAGCTGCCTCATGCCTTTCATCCAATAGTTCTAGGCTCGTGATCATGGCTTTTCCATTTGACTCTTCGGTCGCTTATTGGAATCTGAGGATCGGCTTTCCCACTTCGACTGATATCAAGGCTTCAGCCCTGTAGACCAACGAAAATAGAGTGGCCCCGGTATTAGACTTCAAGGTTGTACGATATGCCTATAGGACTTCGGGCGACATTTCCTTCCATTTACATTTGGCATCGGTCAACCTCTTTTTTAGGGTTTTAAGTATGGTCTTGTTTGTTGATTCCGCCTGTCCGTTCCCACTAGATTGGTAAGGTGTTGACAGTATCTTCTTAATCTTGTGTTCTTCGAAAAATTTATTTACCTTGTTGCCGATGAATTGCTTTCCATTATCGCATGGGACTTCAGTCGGTATCCCAAATCGACATATTATGTGGTCCCAAATACAGTCAGTGACTTCTTTCTCCCGAACATTTTCGAATGCATGAGCCTCGACCCATATGGAAAAATAATCAGTCATGAATAGTATGAATTCCTCATTTCATAAAAGGCCACGGGGACATGACCGAGTGGAGTAGCTCTCCCGGTTGATGGATCATCGGTGCGTGTCTCTGGCAGTCATTGCATTTTCATACGAAGTCTTTCGCATCCTTCTCCATTTCGGTCCAATAATAGTCGACCTTGATTAATTTCCGAACCAAAGATTCTTCCCCCGAATGGTTTCTGCAAGTGCATTCGTGAACTTCTCTCAAGGCATACTCGGTATATCCCGAACCCAAGCATCTGGATAATGGGTCGTCGAACGTTCTCCTAAACAATGTTCCTTCGACCAAGACAAATCTAGCAGCCTTGGTATGAAGGGCTCTTGATTCTTTAGGATCTGAGGGCATTTCCCAGATTTCAAGTAGTCTATGTACTTGTTCCTCCAATCCTAGGTTAAACTCGTTGAATGTACTTCGGAGTGGCCTTCTTCTATCACCGAATTCATGAGCTGTACGACTGTTCCCGAACTGAATTCATCGTCATCAACCGATGATCCCAAGTTAGCCAGAGCAACAGCCTCGCTGTTTTGATCTCGGGGCACGTGATGTAGGGTCCATTCCTTGAATTGATGTAGCGTTAATTGTAACTTGTCTAAATACCTTCGCATTCATTCCTTTTTCACTTCGAACGTCCCATTGACTTGAATTACCACAAGAAGGGAGTCACACTTAGCTTCGACCACCTCGACCCCAAGGCTTTTAGCCAATTCGGGACCTGCAATCATGGCCTCATACTCGGCCTTAGTGTTACTCAATTTCACAGTTCTAATAGACTGCCTAATTACATTCCTCGTAGGAGGTTTCATCACGATGCAGAGCTCGGGCCTCTTTGTGTTTGAGGCACCGTCCGTAAAAATGGTCGTAATTCCCGAGGTAGTCCCCGAGGCTAACAGTAATTCTCTTTCGACTTCGGGCACTAAGGCTAAAATTTGGGATTTTATGGCGGTTCGGGGCCGAAACTCGATATCTTACCCGCTGATTTTGATGACCCATTTGGCCAATCGTCCCGAGAGTTCGGGCTTGTGTATGATGTTCCTCAGTGGGTAAGAGGTTACGACACATATGGGGTGACATTGAAAGTACGGTTTTAACTTTCTGGAGGCGCTTAGCAAAGCGAGCGCCAATTTTTCCAGGTGAGGATACCTTGTTTCCGCCTCGCCTAGAGTTCTACTGACATAGTAATTAGGGAATTACGTATCTTCCTCTTCCCAGACTAAGACTCCATTTATCGGCACCTCGGAAAACACCAAGTAAAGGTACAACTGTTCATCCGCCTTCAGAGTGTGGAGCAGGGGGGGACTCAAGAGGTACCGTTTGAGTTCTTCCAAAGCCTGTTGGCATTCCAGGGCCAGGAAAAGTTATTCTTCTTCTTCAACAATGAGAAGAACTAATGGATTTTGTCCGAGGACCTCGATACGAACTGGCCCGGGGCGGCGCTCGGTCAGCCTTTGAACGACCTTGACGTTGTCCACCACGGTGATGTCTTCTATGTCTTTGATTTGGTCTGGATTGATCTTGATTCCCCGATTAGATACCATGAACCCGAGGAATTTTCGAGATCCGACCCCGAATACGCACATTTTCGGGTTCAATTTCATATTGTATCTCTTCAATATGTTGAAGGTTTCCTCCAAATATTTTAAATGGTCCTCTGCTCGTAGGGACTTGATTAACATGTCATCAATATAAATTTCCATTGATTTTCCTATTTGTTCTTCGAACATCCGGTTTACTAGGCGTTGATAGGTGGCACTAACGTTCTTTAATCCGAATGGCATTACGTTATAACAATAGGTGCCGAATTTAGAGATAAAGGAAGTTTTTTCTTTTGTCGCCCAGGTCCATCTGAATTTGGTTGTACCCGGAATAGACATCGAGAAAACTGAGTATCTCGTACCCGGCCGTTGCGTCGATCATCCGATCGATGTTAGGCAAAGGAAAAGAATCCTTAGGGCATTCCTTGTTCAGATCTTTATAATCCACACACATTCTTAGCTTATTTCCTTTCTTAGGTACTACCACTATGTTGGCTTACCAGTTCGGGTACTTAACTTCCCGAATGGATCCTATTTTAAGGAGTTTAGATACCCGTCATTGATGAATGTGTGCTTGACCTCGGACTGCGGTCTCCTTTTCTGCTTAACCGGATAGAACTTCGGGTCCAAACTTAGCTTATGAGTGGTAACCTCCGGCGGGATCCCTGTCATGTCAAGATGGGACTAAGCGAAACAATCCATGTTAGCTATAATAAATTCAATGAATTTGTTTCTAAGCTTGGGAGTTAACCTCATGCCCAGGTACCTTTTGATCGGGTAAGTGTTCGATCAATATGACTTGCTCCAGCTCCTTGACCGTTGATTTGGTGGCATCGGAATCATCGGGAGTGATGAACGACCTAGGAACTCCGTAATCATCCCTCTCACCTACTCCTCGCTCTTCTGGTACGGTTGGGGTCAGTATCGGTGATTGCTATTTAATTTTTTCCTTCTTGGTCGGCTCCATTTCTTTACTATCGAAACCACGGGACCAGGATCACCTCGTCGATTGCAAACATTTATTTTGCAACCGAATGATCTTCGTAGACCGTTTTGATTCCTCCCGGCGTAGGGAATTTCAGTGCCTGGTGTAATGTGGAGGGTACTGCACTCATGTTGTGAACCCGTGGCCTTCCGAATAAGGTGTTATATCTTATGTCCCCTTCTATCACATAGAATTTTGTATCTTGAATTGTCCCAGAGGTATTCACCGGCAAGTTTATTTCTACTTTAGTAGTTTTGCATGCCATGTTAAATCCGTTCAACACCCGGACCGCCATCACTATTTAACCTTGTAACCCCAACTACTCTACGACCCTCGATCTGATGACGTTGTCGAGCTGCCTGGATCAATCAACATACGTTTAACTAGAGATTTGTTGACAAGTACGGATATCACCATAGCATCATTATGAGGTTGTACGATGCCCTCGACATCTTCGCCGTTGAACAAACTGGTTCCCTCTGGGATGTAATCTCGGGTGCAGTTTTATCTCGTGATGGATACTTTAGTGCACTTTATCATCGGTCCCTGGGGGCATCGACCACTCCAATGATCATGTTAATGACGTGCTGAGGTTCTTCTTGTTCAATCTGTTTGTTGGAGTCCCTGTTCCTGAAGTAGTTTTTGGCTCGATCACTCAAAAACTCCCAAAGGTGCCCGTTATTAAACAACCGAGTAACTTCTTCTCTCAATTGTCGGCAGTCCTCGGTCCTATGGCCATGAGTGCCATGATACTTACACATCAGATTAGGTTTCTCTAGGTGGGATCAGACTGCAATGGTCGAGGCCACTTAGTTTTCTTGATGCGCCCAATGGCCGATACGGTACTGGCAGCATCAACGTTGAAGTTATACTCTGATAATCTTGGTGCTTCCTTTCCCCTGAGCGTCCTGTCAAAACCATTCTTGCTCATCAGACCTCGGCAATTGGTCCCACGGTCGCTTCTTTTCTTATTTCTCATGGGGTTACGTCGGGGCTCATTTCCCCTCCGATCTGTACCGTATGGTTGATCCCAATCTCAGACCGGCCTTGATTCAAGATCGATGACTCTCTTGGGCATGTCGTCGGTTCTGATGGGATAAACGAACCCAGAAGGGGCTCCGAGTTGGTCATACTCGACTCTATTTTTGACTAGTACCTATTGTGGATGTCGACCCAAGTTACCGCCTGGTACTCTATCAAATTTTGTTTTAGCTGCTGCGAAGCCAAGGAGCTTCGGGCGTTATGTCCCTGAGTGAATGCCTGAACAGACCTATCATCCACAACCGGTGGCAAGTCCATCCGTTCCATTTGAAACCTCGACACAAACTCCCCAAGCATCTCCTTGTTCCTCTCTTTAACCTTGAAAAAGGTTCGATTTTCTGGTCTCGACCTTGATGGCCCTGACATGAGCCTTCACAAAAGCATCTGCGAGCATAGCGAATGAATCAATGGAATTTGGGGGCAAGTTATGGTACCATATCATTCCTTCTTTTGATAGAGTTTCCCCAAACTTCTTTAATAACACTGACTCGATTTCGTCATCTTCCAAGTCATTATCTTTGATGGCGCATGTGTAGGAGGTAATATGCTCATTCGAATCCGTGATTCCATTATATTTTGGAATATCGGCATACGAAACCTCTTCGGGATTGGTTTTGGTGTCGCGATCGGAGGAAGAGGCTTTTGGGCAAATTTCTTGGAGTCGGGGCCTTTCAATATCGGGGGCGCTCCTTGGATTTGATCGACCCGGAAATTATATGTCTCCATCTTCTTGTCCTTTGCCTCAATTTTCTTTTAACCTGATTCCACTCATTTCGTTAATGCTTCAAGCATTTTCATTACTGCGGAACTGACATCAGGCTCAGTTTCACCCGGCCTTTCGTTAATCTGCTCATTTCTTTGGGTGTTTTCCCGGGATGGTTCGGGCTCAACTCTGTTGGGGGCGCAGCTTTGTTCTTGCAGCTGCACTATCACCGCCTTTTGAGCCTGCAACATTTCGAAGATCAATCGTAGACTGACCTCGTCGCCTTCGCCTTCGCTTTCGGGTGCTTCTCGAGCTGTTGGTTGGGCTCGAATGCTGTTCTCAGGGTCGGTAGGCAAGTTGGCGTCAATGGCCACCTGCGAGCTAGCATCAACTAGGTATGATACTGGGACTCCGTTAGGATCAGCAGGGGCACCTCATTGCTAGGCACCGGATTGTTATTTTCGCCATGATGGCCAGACTCGGCCTCAACGTGCAAGTGAGCAGACTAAGAATTTGATATTTTTAAAGTGACCTGAAATCGAGACCTTAAAGAACAAGTGTAAAATAGAGTGTATTATGGAGATTTGTATCAAACCACCACTATTATTCTTAGCCCTACGGTGGACGCCAAATTGTTTACCCTTAAAACATATAACAATGAAATTTGTACGCAGTTTTAAGGATATATGGATTGATTTAACACAAGTAATTGAAAATGTTAGATAAACGAATTAAAGATGAAATAAATAACCAAACCAACTGTGGCGTTGATTCCGGGCTCGGATTTAAGCTTAATATTAGTTTTACCCTCGACCGGACCCTCAATTCGAAGCCAAATGTGTATGGAGAACTACGATAATAATAAGAACCTTTCAATAGTTAGAAAGTAGAGAAATAAGTTTGTATTGCCTTGATATGCATGTGGCAATGTATCTATTGAATAAGAAACTCCCCCTTTATATAGTAGGGGAGTTGTACCCCTAGTACAATTCTAAAAAAGATACAAATCCTCCTAGTACATCAATCACTGATATGCTACTGACATCGGGCGAGATCCGCGCCGTAATATCCGGTTAGGCGTGGATATTACGGCCTTCCGTTAGTTATGTACAACCGTTTGTAGTGCTTTTCGAGGTCTTGGAGCTCGTTCTAGGCTCGGAGGGTGTCGTCTTGTGAGGCCCGGGGGTGGCGAGCACCCCGTTCTAGCCTCGATTCAAAGAGTTCTCAGGTTCGGTCTCTATCTCATACATTCAGACTTCTTACTTCGTTTGACTCACCGAGAACTCGGGGTGTATGCTGACCCCGAGTTCACACGTATATATATATATACATCGGGTGCGATTCGCGCCGTAATATCTGGTAGTATTTTCGTACGTACGAGTCGTCATAAGTCAATTGATGTAAGCTCAGAAATGAAATTATATTT
>AWOL01S0022104.1:4220-32152 GCA_000715115.1 Nicotiana otophora | reverse complement strand
AATAAGTTCTTCGTCAGAGCTCAGGATCCACAATACTATGAAAGACTGATGGTTATTGAAAACCATAATTTTTCTGACATCATTAAATTGGGAGAAAGAATAGAAGAAGGGATCAAAAGTGGAATGGTGACAAGCAAAGAAGACCACCTCTAACCGCCTGTCATTGAGACTATCCTAGATGATCTTTGGAGAAAGGTGCAGGCAAGAGAGTATTCTGTGGTTGATCATCTGAACAAAACCCCTGCTCAAATATCCATTTTATCACTGCTGCAAAACTATGAGGCACATAGGAATTCCCTGATGAAGGTGTTGAATGAAGCCTATGTACCCAACAACATCACTAGTGGAGAGATGGCCAACATAGCAGGGCAAGTGTTGGAAAGCCACAAGATCACTTTTCATGAAGACGAGATGCCACCAGAAGGACTAAGTCACAACAGGGCATTGCATATCATAGTGCAGTTTGAAGACAAGTTCATTGGCAGAGTCCTGATAGATGGGGGTTCGAGTCTCAATATATTTCCACTGACTACTCTAAAAAGATTCGGTAAAGTCTTGCACGAGATACGAGCGGGAATCATGAATGTGAAAGCATTTGATGGGTCTCAAAGGGCCACAATTGGGGAAACCAACCTCAGCCTACAGATAGGCCCAACCTGGTTTGAGATTGAGTTTCAAGTATTAGACATATCTTCTACCTACAACCTATTATTGGGACGACCTTGGATACATACCGCTGGGGACGTAGCTTCTACTCTACATCAGGTCGTGAAGTTTGAGTCGAACCATCAGGAAGTGATCATCTATGGGGACGGAAGTAATCCTATTTACACCAGTCAAACTGTTCCGGTCATCGAGAATAAAAGGAAGTTGGGGGGAGAAACATACCATCGCATCGAGCGCATCAACGCAATTGAAAAGGACAAATGCTGGAGCAATAAGATAGAAGGCATATTGGCATGGACAGGGTATGAGCCTGGCAAGGGTCTCGGTAAGAATCTCCAGGGGATCGCCAAACCGATACAGCTAAAGCATCACGGCACAACTTTTGGGCTTGGGTATGAATATACCTGGCACGAGTATCAGAATTGGTCGCCACCATGGCGTGGTCCTTATTACCCTCTAGAGAAACCAGTACCACATTTGAGCCAGTCATTTCATCAAGCTAACATGATGTGGGAGTCCGAAGAAGATGAAGTTCTAGCTGGCATAAGAAAAACTATTTCTCGAGGATGAAGACATGGATTGCAGTGCGATAGTTGAGGAGGAGGAGGAGGAAGGCCTCATTATTCAGACTGTGGAGGAGGGAGCTGTTATCAAGAATTGGACTGCTGCACCATCAAGGGCCCGTCGAGTTCCTGGGTAGCCTGGCAATTAGCATCATTTATTTTGAAAGCAACTTTTTGAGCATCTAAGACATTTTCAGTATTTTGTTTTAAGCATATTTTGTTTTGAAATAATTGCTCGAGTCATCGAGCCGTACTTGTTTGACGTTTTCAAGATTTATCTAATGCATTGTTATTTTTAGTATTTATTATTATTCTTTACATTTTTCTCTACAATATTATTATTACCTATCCCGATGAACCTACGACTGTGACATGTAATGAGATAACGCAACATAAGGATAATGATTCAGAGGATCTAGAAGAGGATATAATACCCGAGGATTTTGTCAGAGAAGTGAAAAACTTTGAAAACAAGCCTAAATCCAATTTGGATGAGACCCAAACAGTTAATTTGGGAGACTCCGAAATAGTCAAGGAGATGCGTGTAAGCATTCACCTATCACCGTCAGAGAAGGAAGAGTACGTCCGGTTCTTGAAGGAATATGAAGATATTTTTGCATGGTTCTATGATGATATGACCGGTTTGAGCACATCCATAGTGGCTCACAAACTACCTACCAACCCTATCTGTCTGCCTGTAAAGCAGAAGCTCAGAAAGTTCAAGCCGGATATGACTCTGAAAATAAAGGAGGAAGTCACCAAGCAGATCAAAGCCAAGGTTCTCAGAGTAGTTGAATATCTGACCTGGTTGGCTAACATTGTGCCATATCCAAAGAAAGATGGGAAAGTCAGAGTGTGTGTCGACTATCCGGACTTAAACAGAGCAAGTCCCAAAGATGATTTCTCGTTGCCCAATATACACATACTGATCGACAACTGTGCCAAGCATGAACTCCAATCTTTTGTGGATTGCTTCGCAGGATATCATCAGATCTGGATGGATGAAGAGGATGCCGAAAAGACAACCTTTATTACACCATGGGGGTGTATTGCTATAAAATGATGTTGTTTGGCCTAAAGTATGTTGGAGCCACCTATATAAGGGCCATGACAACCATTTTTCATGACATGATACACAAAGCGATAGAGGTGTACATGGATGACTTCATCATCAAATCCAAGAGAAGCAAAGATCATATAGCAGATTTGAGGAAATTCTTCGATCGACTTCGAAGATACAGCCTGAAACTAAATTCCGCAAAATGTGCCTTCGGAGTCCCTGCCGGAAAATTATTAGGGTTCATCGTCAGCCACCGAGTAATTGAGATAGACCTGTCAAAGGTCAAGGCTATCCAATATTTGCCACCTACGAATAACAAGAAAGATGTGATGAGTTTCTTGGGGCGTCTCAATTACATCAGTCGTTTTATAGCACAATCAACTATGATCTGTGAACCGATTTTCAAAATTGTAAAGAAAAACACTGCTACAAGTTGGACTGAAGAATGCCAGAAAGCTTTTGACAAAATCAAGGAATATTTGTCCACACCACCAGTCCTGGTCCAGCCGGAACCTGGTAGACCTCTGCTACTCTATTGTTTCATACTAGATGGGGCTTTCGGTTGTGTCTTAGGACAACACGATGAAATAGGGAGAAAAGAGCAGGCTATATACTATCTGAGTAAGAAGTTCACACCCTACGAGGCATAATATTCTTTGCTTGAACGCACCTACTGTGCACTGACGTGGATAGCTCAAAAGTTGAGGCACTACTTCTGTGCCTATACCACGTATCTCATATCAAGGATGGATCCTCTGAAATACAATTTCCAGAAACCCATGCCTACATCGTCTAAGTAACTTAGAAGGCGGTCAAGGGACAAGCATTAGTAGATCATCTGGCAGAAAATCCTGTAGGAGGAGAATACGAACCGTTGAAAATGTATTTTCCCGATGAAGAGATATCATTTATAGGAAAAGAGATCATTGAAACCTACGACGGTTGGAGAATGTTCTTTGATGGGGCTGCAAATTTCAAAGGAGTGGGTATCAGAGCTGTTTTGGTATCAGAGACAGGTCAACATTATTCGGTATCTACAAAACTCAGATTTCCGTGCACCAACAATGTGGCAGAATATGAGGCTTGCATCTTGGGGTTCAAGTTGGCCATTGACATGAACATTCAGGAATTACTGGTAATTGGTGATTCAAACCTTTTGGTACATCGGGTTCTAGGAGAGTGGGCTACAAAGAATATCAAAATATTACCATATTTGTACTATGTGCAAGAGTTGATGAAGATATTCACAGAGATAGAGTTCAAACATGTTCCGAGAATCTAGAATGAGTTCGCAGATGCATTGGCCACCCTGTCTTCCATGATACAACACCCAGATAGGAATTTTATCGATCCTATTGCAGTAAGGATCCATAATCGGCCAGGTTATTGCGCTCATGTTAAAGAAGAAACGAATGGGAATCCGTGGTTTTATGACATTAAAGAATACCTAGCAAAAGAAGAGTACCCGGAGCATGCAAATCATATTTAGAAACGCACACTCCGAAGATTATCCAACCATTTCTTCCAAAGTGGAGGAATTCTGTACAGAAGGACTCCAGACCTAGGATTATTACGATGTGTTGACTCCAAGGAAGCTTCCAAACTGCTCGAAGAGATACATAACTTGCAGACCACATATGAACGGTTTCGTTTTAGCCAGTAAGATATTAAGAGCAGGATATTTTTGGATGACTATAGAAACAGACTGCATCAGGTATGTTCAAAGGTGTCATCAGTGCCAAATACACGTAGATATGATATTGGTGCCACCAAGTGAACTCAATGCAACAAGTGCACCTTATGCAACAAGTGCACCTTGGCCTTTCGCCTCTTGGGGAATAGATGTCATCGGTCCGATCGAACCTGCCATTTCAAATGGGCACAGGTTCCTTTTAGTGGCCATAGACTACTTCACAAAATGGGTTGAGGCTGCATCTTACAAAGCTGTAACCAAGAAAGTCATTGCAGATTTTGTCAGGGATCGTATTGTTTGTCGATCCGGTGTGCCAGAATCCATCATCACCGACAAGGATGCCAACCTCAACAGTGACTTAATGAAATCTATGTGTGAAACCTTCAAGATCAAGCATAAGAATTCCACAGCATACATGCCTCAAATGAATAGAGCCGTGGAGGCCGAAACTAAGAACTCCAAGAAAAAATTGAGAATGATGGTAGACAACCACAAGCAATGGCACGAGAAATTACCATTTGCCTTATTGGGGTACCGTACCATAGTCCGCACATAAACTGGAGCAACCCCCTACTTGCTAGTCTACGGTACTGAACTCGCCGAAGTCGAAATTCATTTTTTAAGAATTATGCAAGAGGCTGAAATCAGTGACGCAGAATGGATATGAAGTCGCTATGAACAATTAGCTTTTATTGACGGGAAAAGAATAAATACGGTATGCCATGGTCAACGTTACCAAAACAGAATGTCTAGAGCTTTCAATAAAAGGGTCAGACCTAGACAGTTCACACCGGGGCAGCTGGTGCTGAAGCGGATCTTCCCGCATCAAGATGAAGCCAAAGGGAAATTTTCACCCAATTGGCAAGGGCCCTACATGGTTCACAGATTACTAACAGGAGGAGCGCTCATACTTGCGGAAATGGAGAGAGAAATTTAGCCAAAGCCCATCAACTCAGACGTAGTCAAGAGATACTATGTTTAGATTGTTTGCATTTCTTCTGATGTGACTGAACTACACTTGACCTGATTCCCATTTAAGAGGGGATACGTAGGCAGCCCTGTGGGTTCAGTCACAACTCAATAAAATCTTTATTTTTACCATGGTCAGAAACTGGGACAGAATTTTGAGGAGGATCCTCAAAATTCCGGAGCAAGTCCAGCCAACTTTGTCATATGCAGAACGGTCAAAGAATCTCTTATTGAACTGGGACAGAATTTTGAGGAGGACCCTTAAAATTCTAATGCAAAGAAGTCGCAATATCTATAAAAGTGTCACAGTCATTGGTTCATCTAACTTACTTAATATTGCATACTACTATGTTTTTAATTAGTTAGATTCATCAAATGCATGCATATTTTCTCAAACACTTTATTTTATAAATAGCCAGATGCTTCCTAGGACAACTCGAACAGGATCTCGAAACAAGAGCAAAAGCAAAGCAAGAAGGTGAAAGCACGGACCAACCTTTCCCGCAAAGCTCACCATTTTTCTTTGGATACAGGCACAATGACCATAATAGGAATATTCACAAAAATCACTATTTTCATAACGACAAAGTTGCCAAACGCAAACATATCTCCAGCTAAGAACTACTGTACTATCACTCACCGCCCTCTTTTTGCATGAGGCTAAGTATTGCCTCCCTAATTGCATAAGGCTAAGCATTAACTTTCTTTGCATGAGACTAAGCACTGTCTCATTTTCCTTGCATGAAGCTAAGCACTGCCTCCCTAATTGTATAAGGCTAAGTATTGCCTTTCTTTGCGTGAGACTAAGCACTATCTCATTTTTCTTGCATGAGGCTAAGAATTGCCTCCCTAATTGTATAAGGCTAAGCATTGCCTTTCTTTGCATGAGACTAATCACTATATCATTTCCTTGCATGAGAGTAAGCACTGTCTCCTAATTGCATGAGAGTAAGCACTGTCTCCTTTTCCTTGCATCAGGCTAAGCACTGCCTCCCTAATTGCATAAGGCTAAGCATTGCCTTCCCTTGCATGAGACTAAGCACTGTCTCCTTTTCTTGCATGAGGCTAAGCACTGCCTCCCTAATTGCATAAGGCTAAGCTCTGTCTTTCCTTGCATGAGGCTAAGCAATGCCTCCCTAATTGCATAAGACTAAGCATCGCCTTATCCTTGCATAATACCAAATGCTACCTCTATTATTCTACTTGAAATCTAGCACTATTTTTCTACTTTCCCGGGGCTAAGATCTGCCCCAATCTTACACAAGACTAAACTCTATCTTGTTTCTCTTTGCATATGACCATGCATCATGTCTTTGCATCTCATAGGCTGAAACATCGCCATTTTGTCCAAAGGCGTCATAGTCTGAAGGTATCATCCGTATAGCCGGAAGACACCATGCCATGGCTTGAGGACCTCTCAATATTGCACATCATTATTCAAAGGCGTCATGGTTCAGAGGCACTATTCTCATGGCCCGAGAACATCATTTCATGGCCTGCGAATCATTTATGGCGCGATTTATGGCCCAAGACATCATGGTCTAAGGACATGATCCTCATCGTCCAAAGACAACTTCCATGGTCCAAAGGGAATTTGCATAATGTTTAAATTCTCGCAATAATCCCATATATACTTTCATGCATTGTGTTTAAGTTTTACAGGTAATCCAGGAGGTAACCTTTCTCTTAACGGGAGCAATCTTCGCTCCGGTTTTCGTTCAATGCTCACATGCTGCAATTATTTCAAACACAGTCAACCACCATCAGTTACCCACTTTTACTTGATAACTGTTCAGATGCCCATTTTAAGATACATCCGTTCATGATTTCGTATAAACTCATTTGATATTGTCCTTTCTAAAAGAGCCTTTCCGAAGCATATGACTATTCTTATAACAACTCCATCGGTTCAGTTCACCGTTGGATCCAGAACTACACATGGCCTGATTCCCGTAACACCAGGGATATGTAGGCAACTCAAAAATCAGAGTTCGGCTTCCATTTTTCAAATCATCCTATTCGGTCAAATCGGTTATCATTTCTTTATCCGACAATTCTTTCATCATTCCCGGGTAAAGAGGGGCAGCTGTTGATACCCAAATTTTCCCTGATATTTTCTAAAAATGCATATATACTTTCAAAATGGTATATTTTCATCCTCATTTAGTTTACAAACCTATACAAGCATTTTCTATAATTTTCCATAATTTTTAAAACTCTAAATCAATCTTTTTCTATATTTTTATTATATAAATATCTAATAATTATCCTTTAAATTATTTTGTGATGACTTAATCATCCAAATTTATTATTTACACCAACATATATGTTTTATAATATTTTACTTTATTAATTAGTTACATTTGCATTTTTAGGCTAATTGCACATTTTTGGAATAATAGCCAATATTCATGTATAATTACATTATTTGTGCTAAAATAGATTTTCATATTTTTATAATATTAAGTTATTATTTTTAATTATTTTAGTGCACAAATAATATCTTTTGTTATTTATTAATTAAATTTATAAATGATTTTTTATACAATTTGTGTATTTAAATAACAACCCAATTTTTAAACCAATTTCGTACCAAATGAATGGCCCAAACACTCAAATACCTAGCCCAAAGCCAAATGACCCATCTCTAATACCCGGTCACGACCCACTTCTAAACGACCCGCCCGTCCAATTTTTGATCTCAGCCGTTGATCTCTCAAGATCAACGGCCATCGTCCACTCCTCCCTCTTAAATTAACCTAACCTAGAACCCTACCCATTTCCCCTTAATCTACCTCTCCTAAACGCTCAACTCTCTTATTCTCTCTTCTGGAGAACCCTAGTCGCCTCCCCCTTAATCCCCTCTCCTAATCCCACTGATAATAGGATTCAACTACCATTCTCTTGCCATATTCGAATCTTTTTGGTATTGGTTGTCCGTTTGTGGTATTACCTAGGTGCTTGCCTAAATATGGCAAGCAATATCTCCCGAAATCAAACCAAAAGTGGTTCGAATCTTTGATTTTGAGCACTATTTCATCTATATACGTTCAATAACATACTGTGTGAGTTCGATTTTGTTTGGATTCTGCTGATTTACACTTTCCTAAAAAAACTAGGGTTTACAGATTTTCTCTCTTAAATTGATTTCAAATCGATTTGCATGTTCTTTTCCTTGTTTGTTACTTAAATTATTATGTTTCCTTATATGGTTGCTCGATTTTGACTGCTATATAAACCCCTCCCCCATTCCCTTTTGGACAGACCTTTAATCAAACAATTTCCATTAAAAAGTAATTGATATTCACTCTGTTGTTCGCTTATTCTCTTGTTCTACTTTGGCTCTTGGCCGGCTGAAAGCCAAGGCCACCGGAAATCCTATTTCTCTCGACCTTACTTGGGTGTGAGCATTGCCTTGGGTTCCTTGAAGCCCTTGGGAACTTGATGCATCTAACGTCCTGGGTTATACTTCTTTGTTGACGTTCAAAGTGATTATGTTCTTTTCTTGTTTGTCTACTTGTCAATCAGTAACTGGTGAGTTCTTTATCCTTTGCAATGTTCATTCTCTTATATTCCTGATTAGCATATTCATGTCTATGAAATTGCATAACCTAATGTATTTTTAGACTATCTCTATATGTAACTCTGCTTATGATATGAACCTCTCTAGCATTTGCTCATGCCTAAATTGCCAGTTCTAAAATGTATTTGTGTTTAACTTGAGAAATTTAGACTGTTTTAAGTTCATTTAGCTTAATGTATTGGTACTTTGAGTGTTTACATTGGTTATATGACATCAGTTTGTTTTCATCCTTGTCCTGGATTTCTATAGTGATTGATTTGTATCTGTGATATGCCCCAATCCATGCTAAGACCCTCATTCAAGCTATGATTTGCTCCAATGAACATTGTATTCACTTAGTATGTCCTTACCCTGCCTAATACAGAACAAACACTTTAGACAAAAAATGTTATAGTTTGACAACCAAAGAACACAACTTCAGCTCCAAGAATGTTGAAGTTCATCAAAAACAAAATAAATATTGCAGACAAAATATGCTTTACTTTTACAAAACATAAAACAAAACTTCAGCTCCTAGAATGCTAAAGTTCATCACAAACAGAACAAAAACTACGGACAAAATATGTTGTAGTTTTACAAACACAGAACAAAAACTTCAGCTCAAAAACAATGCTGAAGTTCAGCAAAATAAAAAACAAAAATATCACATAAAACATGCTATAATTAAGCAAAAAATAGTATGAAAAACTTCAGACTAAACACAAAAAAAAAAAAAAAAAACTTACACGACTATTGTGTTAACTAATTCATCATCAAACGTCGTTGTAGAACATTTAGAACGACTCTAGGTATGAGGTGATTCTCCAATTACAGGAGTTCGATTGGTTTCTTTTGATCAACTCCAACTACGTGGTGATTCACCAGTTGAAGGAACCAGATTCAGTACCTTCGAACGACTACAGTTGCATGGTAATTGTCCAATTAAGGCATTGAATTCAATTCCTCTTCGGTAGGAATTATCTCCAATACCCTAAATATCTGATATTTCTGTCTAATACAAAAAGGTATATTAGGAAAAATAAAATAAAACTGATACGTCAACATTTAGCAAAACTACAGGAAATAAAAGGAAAAATAAAGAATATTAACTTACACCATGATTACTAAAGTAATCCCCACAGAGTTTTTTAAATTTAGGCTCTCCCAAAGATGGATAACGTAACATCTTGGGAACCTGAGGGACATCAAGGTAGTCGTCATCTTTTAAATACTTGTCCCGAATAACTGGGAAGCGCTCATAGAACCAAACACATAATAGATGTGGAAATCCGCCTACAGTATACTCAGTTGCATTGATTTTGTCCTTGTTGTCCAAAGCATGTTTCATTGAGGTAATAAACTTCTCATAAGATGCATTACCCCAAGGATAATTAAGACAAGCCTCATCGTCTTCAACAATAGCTGCATATTCCTCCAACACAGTTGATTCATGCTTTCTTCTGAAAACAATAGACTCCACAATAAGAATTTCCATAAGCTTCACAGCATCTTCATCACTCTCGCATATGTGTTTGAAATTCATGTCATCCTTTTTAATTTAATTATGTATCATTGACTCTCGAATGTCCTTCAAGGTGACACCCTCAGACTCTCTCGTTTAATTGGTTTTTCAACATTATGTGTTGTGATCCTTAAACCGCACATAATGTGAAAGTCTTCAAGGCTGAACGACTCATCACGGCCAACAATCTTGAAACTAATGGAATCTCGATCATTAGTGAATACGCGAGAAAAAATCAAATAATGAACCAACTTCATGATACAATGAAAATTCTCCATAGCCATGATATACCGAAATGTACCGTTATTCATTTTCTCCTATTGTGCAAGAGTCAAGAAAGATGCAATTAAACCCTTCAAATCATGGTTCCCCTTCCAGTAAGTAGGACAGTTAAACCAAACTCGAAACTCATAATATCTCTCCCCTGGTTTTGTAGGTACAACAATAGGGACTGAAAGAGCTTTAGGTATTCTGGGTGCTTTAGGTGCTTTGGATTTCCTAGATGCCATTTGTTGAAAAGTATTTGTAACGAACCGGCAGGTCATTTTGAGTATTATAGTCTCGTTCCCCCATTTACTGCTCAATTTATGCTTTATAGTTGTTGTATGACTTGTCGGGGTAATTGGTTCGGATCCGGTGAGGTTTTAAAATGAATTGAGACACTTAGTCTCCAAGATGAGAACTTAAGTTGAAAAGATTTACCGGATATTAACTTATGTGTAAATGACCTCGGAATAGAGTTTTAATGATTCCAATAGCACTTTATGGTGATTTAGGACTTAGGAGCGTGTCCGAAAAATTATTTGGAAGTCCATAGTTAAATTAGGCTTGAAATGGTTAAAATAGAAATTTAAGTTTAGAAGTTTGACCGGGGAGTTGACTTTTTGATATCGGGGACGGAATTCGATTCTGGAAATTTGCATAGGTCTGTTATGTCATTTATGACTTGTGTGCAAAATTTGAGGTTAATCGGACTTGATTTGATAGGTTTCGGCATCGAATGTAGAAGTTGAAAAGTTCAAAGTTCATTAAGCTTGAATTGGGGTATGATTCGTGGTTTTAGCATTGTTTGGTGTGATTTGAGTCCTCGACTAAGTTCGTATAATGTTTTAGTACCTGTTAGTATATTTGGTTGAGGTCCCAGGGGCCTCGGATGACTTTCGGATGATTAAAAGATCAAATTCGGACTTAATGAAATGCTGGAATTTTTCTGTTGTTGGTGTCTTCACACCTGCGCATGAGGGACCGCAGGTACGAGCTCGCAGAAGCGAGCTTGGATGCGCAGAAGAGGACTCGCACCTGCGACGAGTTGATCGCAGAAGCAAAAGTGAGAGGGGAGGGGCCTCATCGTAGAAGCGGTTTGGGTTCTGCAGCATAAGCAGCAGCTTCGACGCAAAAGCAGGAACCGCAGAAGAGGCTTAGTGAGCCACAGATGCAAAAACCTCTGGACAGAATAAAATTAGAGGGGTTGCGGGATTTTGGCATTTTTGGTCATTTCCAACACGGGTTGAGGTGATTTTTCAGAGAGAATTCACAGGAACACTTGAGGTAAATCACTTGTGATCATTGTTAGATAATAATATTGGATTATCATTGAGTATTTCTACTAGATTACGTGTTTTTTGAGGCTTAGAGGATTTGGGCCTAGGGACTTGAAAATAAGATTTGGGGGTTTTAAGGTCGAGTTGTTATTGGTATTTGGTAAATTTGATATGGTTGGACTCGTGGTTGAATGAGAGTTCATATTTTGCAATTTCTGTTGGGTTCTGAGACGTGGGCCCCACTGGCAATGTTTGAGTGTAATTTTGGATTTTTGTCAGAACAATTAGTATTTTTATATGGAATTAATTTCTATAATTTGTGTGGACTTAATCAAATTAATTGTGACTAGATTCGAGCCGTTTAGAAGTTGATACGTGCAGAATGGAATTTCTGGAGCATTGTTTATCTTGCTTGACATTGGATTCGGCTTGTTCGAGGTATGTAACTCTTCTAATCTTGCAGCTGAGGGTATGAACCCTAACTATACATGTTATGTGTTTGGTGTTAAGGCGGCGCACATGCTAGGTGACGGGTGTGTGGGAGTGCACCATGTGAACTGTGACTCCGTTATTTCTGTGGTACTGTGTAGTTACGTGAACTTATCTGTAATCTTGAAATCAATACGTACTAGAGTTATCGAGCTGTGATTCATGTTAAAAACCATGTCTAGGTTACATGCTTATTCTGTTGGGACCCACTGAGGTCATTAATGTTGTTGAGTTATTTGCTTACATTGCAATGTCATACTCAGTCATATTCATTCATTGCATATCATATCTCAGTCTCTATTGTTCTTTATTGATACATCATATCATCATTTTGGGCTAGTTCATGTCATTGTGAGCCCGAGAGACTAGAGAGGTTGATGACTGAGTGAAGCCGAGGGCCTGATTTTGAGATATTGATAATATAGCACATGAGTTGCCTGTGCATCACGTGAGTTGTTCGTGCAGATTTTAGTGCTTGGGCGGAAGGAGCCCCTCCGGAGTCTGCACACACTCCTAGTCAATGCGGTTGATTTATATTGAGGGATGGATCTTCCCTGTACATAGCTCTTGTCCGAAGCATTTATACCTGGGGATGGATCTTCCCCACGGACTGGATTGGCCCTACTTGGTACTAAGTGACTGATGGTCAGTTGATGTATATATTCTGGGATGGATCTTTCCTGGGCCGGATTGGCCATATACAGTACTGAGTGATTGAGCATGATGAGTGAGATAGTGAGATTGAGTACTCCGAGAGTGTGAGTATATGAGTTCATCTCTGAGATACATTGCATTGACATGCACACATGATATACATGCATAGTGATGTATTTTCCTCATGCTGTACGATATCACGTCATTCATGACTTCTCACACATGTTGACATATGGGCATATAGATGTATTTTACACTTGCTATCTAGAGAGAAAAATGGAACATCTTATATATTGTTGAAAGGAGTTTTGGGAAACATTACTATTTTCAAACTTACTCATATTTTGGCAACTTCGGTAAACGACTTGGGTTTTCACTGATCTACTTGAAAGACAGAACTATTTTCAGAAATCATGATTAAGCTAAGCATTCTATCTCTGAGTTACTTCTTTTATTACTTGCTTTACGTTGTTTTGGACTATTGTTGGCTATTGGTGTTGGACCCGGCCTTTGTTCCAGCTCGTCACTACTTTCAACCTAAGGGTAGGTTTCTTACTTATTGAGTACATGGGGTCGGTTTTACTCATACTACACTTCTGCACCTTGCGTGAAGATGTTAGTTGTTGATGTTGTTGTGATCGACGAGAGCTGGAATTGAAGACGTACCTGCATTCCAGTTGTAGCTGCCTCTTGTTCATGGTAGCCTTAGATTCATAAAAAAAAATTATTTATGTACATTTTGAACAGATGATGTATTTATTTCATACCAGCTTTGTAAATTTTAATCTTAGAAGCTCATGATTTGTACTGCCAGTCCTTGGAAAATGTATAAGATTTGGATATTTTCTTTTACTTAATTATCTTGTTAAATTTCATTAGGATTGGATAGTTGATAACTGGCTTACCTAGTGGGTTGGGTTAGGTGCCATCACAACTAGTTGGATTTTGGGTTGTGATAAGGTGGTATCAGAGCTCTAGGTTCATAGGTTCTACAAGTCATGAGCAAGTGTCTAGTAGTGTCTTGCAGATCGGTATGATGACGTCCATACCTATCTCCGAGATGCTATCGGGCATTTTGGATAAACTTCCCATCTTTCTTTCCTTATCATGCGGTATTGATTCAACTTGAAGCATAACTCTTTGAAATTCCTTCCACGCATTCGTATACGCACATAAGTGTTCGGTATCAGCTGTGCGTCAACGGCTTGTGATTTCATGGATGAGGTGTGAGATGTGATTTTCTGTGTGCTGATTATGGGCCAGTTTGGAGGACTTGAGGCCAGGTTATGACTGTGGCTTGAGAACCGGAATTTCAATTGTATGAGCACGTGCTTTTGTTGGACTTATAAGTCCGATAATGTCCCTACGAATGGAATTTGTGGCTCGATAAGTGGTGGAATGGTTTTTTGATGAGTATGATGTGACTACGGGATGTGTTAAGATGATTTAAATAAGATGAGAAGTTTTTCTATCATGATCCGAAATTCTTACCTTCGGGACCGTGATGGAGCCTAACATTTCACTTGCTAGGCAAGCCAACGTTAGAGAACCGTTAGGTCAATTGTTATTCAGTTTCAACAAATAAAGTCAATTAAGCCAAAATGAAACAAAACTGAGTACGCAATAACATATATGCCCGTAATATCTACTACATTCGGATCTGGAGTCACAACTCACGAGCTTCTAAGATTTTCTACAAATAGAGTCTGAAAGAAATACAATTGTTTTGAACGAAAAGAAACAGTAAAATAGGGAAAATAGAAGGGGACTCCAAGGTCTACGGACACCAGCAGATCTACCTCGAGTCTCCAATGAGCAAATCCAAGTTGCTACGCCTCACGAACAACTAGGGCATGTACCAAAGTCTGCACAAGAAGTCTAGAGTATAGTATGAGTACAACCGACCCCATGTACTCGTAAGTGTTGAGCCTAACCTCGACAAAGTAATGACGAGGCTATGACAAGACACCCACATAATAAAACTATGCAGATAATAATATATGTCCAAGATAACAACAAATAAAAGCTAAACACGTATTATTGGGAGGGGGACATGGTAAGGGGATACAAGATACGAGAGATACAACAGAAATAATAACCAGAACAGTCAATATGCCTTTAACCAATAAAAACAATTAAGCACAATGAAGAAAATTATACAGCATCTCCCTTCGTGCTTTTACTCTCAACCTCAAAATGAAACAATGATTCTGCACGGCATCACCCTTCGTGCTTTTACTCTCACACTCAGTGTAAATCAGTAGATACGGCACGGCATCACCCTTCGTGCATTAACTCTCATAACATGGCACGACATTCCCCTTCGTGCATTAACACTCACAATATGGTACGACATCACTCTTCATGCATTAACATTCACATACTGCACGGCATCACCCTTCGTGCATTAACACTCTCCCTTACACATAACAATGAACAAATAATAACAGTGAGATATGATCAACAAGAACAAGCCTAATTTCAATAATAGTTCCACAATACCAACCCCAACATTGGAATCAATACTCAATTATCACAAAGCTTATAAACACGGGAAGAACGATCAATTTAACAAATAACTAATCTAAGCATAGATAACATTATCAAAGTAAGCAATAATTGCAAGGAACAAGTCCCACCCGCATGCTTTAACCCGACAACAATGCATAAGTACTCATTACCTCACATATACATTGTACCCAACATCTAAGCATATAGCATATAGAAAAACAAGTCCTAATCCCTCAATTCAAGGTTAACCACGACACATACCTCGCTCCAAAGGTCCACTCAAAGCTCAATCACAACTTTGCCTTTCAAACAAGCCTTCGAACCAATAGAATCTAGCAAATTATCAACCAAACGATTCAAATTAAGTCTTTGGAACTACCCACGACTCCCGGGCCCGCTTAGTCCAAACCCGAAATTCGGACCAAAACCCGATTACCCATTCACCCCCTAGCCCGGTTATGTAATTTGTTTTGGAATCCGACCTCAATTTGATGTCTAATTCCCAATTGTACAAAAATTTCTAATTCTACCCAAACCCCCAATTTCCACTATGAAAACACTAGATTTTAGGTTGAAATCTTAGGAAATGTAATAAAAGATTGAAAGAAAATAGGTTAGAATCACTTAGCAATGATTTGGAGAAGAAGTGCTCTAGGGAAAATTGCCTCTAGGGTTTTTAAGTTTGAAAATTTAAGAGAATGAACAAAAATCCCATTTCTCAGCTATTTGATCAGTCGCAGATGTCGCATTTGCGACCTGGGGTTTGCAAATCCGAGCCCCGCAAATGCGAAGAAACAGTCGTAAAAGCAAATTCCTCCCATCTCTGCTTTCATCGTATCTGCGATGACTTGTTCACAAAGCGAACATTGATCTTCCGCATTTGCGACCAAACCTGCCCCAGCCCCACTTCACAAATGCGAACTTTGGCCTCCCCGCAATTGCGACCTCTTGATCGCAAATGCGAATTCATGCTGGCCCAGGTACTCTTCACAAATATGAAGAATTTGCTCGCAAATGCAAGCCTGTCAGGATTGGGGAATGTTCGCAAATGCGAACACTGATCTCGCAATTGCAAGATCAGACACCAGTTACTAGAAATTGTAGAACCAGTTGAGTTTTCTAAGTCCAAACCACTCCGTAGCCTATCCGAAACTCACCCGAGCACTCGGGGCTCCAAACCAAACATGCACATAAGTCTAAATACATCATACAAACTTGCTCGCGCGATCAAATCGCTTAAATAACTCCTAGAACTATGAATCGGTCACCAAAGTCAAATGAAATTTTCAAGAAACTTTAGAATTGCTATATTAATAACCGGACGTCCGAATCATGTCAAACCAACTCCGTTTCACACCAAATTTGATAGATAAGTCATAAATGTAGTATTAGACCTATACCGAGTTTCGGAACCAAAATACAGACCCGATATCAATAATTTCAAACATTGGTCAAGCTTTCAAAGTCATTAAGCTTACAAACTTTCAAATTTCAACAAAGTCTGATAACTCAGGCTAGAGACTTCCAAATTCGATTTCGGGCATACGCCCGAATCCCAAATCATAATACGGACCCACCGGGACCTTCAAAACATGAATCCAGGTATGTTTGCTCAAAATATTGACCGAAGCCAACTCAAATAGATCTTAAGACAAATATTTCATATTTTCTCAGTTGTTTTAACATAAAAGCTTTCTAGAAAAATACTAGGACTTCACACGCAAATCAATGAGGGTTAATATAAGTTATTTAAGGCTTTAAAGCACAGAATTAGGTTCTAAAACAAAAGATAACATATCGGGTTATCACAGTTTCCCTTAAATGTAAAGAAGGGGCCATTGGGCACTTGATTTTCGCTTTGATGTGATGTACAGTCTCGAGTATGAATATTTTGAAGTATCTTTCATGTTGTTAAATTTTGGGACAAATTAAATTCTCGTGTCTTGTTAATGAGTTGGACTCAAAAAGATTAAGTGATTTCATAGTAATTGTGACTACGAAAGGGTATATCAAGATACCAATTTGAGGCTAAGCAGGTGGGTTATCCCCTGTAAAGTAATCTATGTAGGTGTATTCCTTATAATATGAGTGGAGAGTTTCTTTTCTACCAGCGGGGCATATGTGTTGAGATTTGAATTTGAGTGTCAAGAAAATGAATGCGATCTTAGAGGATGATTGAGGTATTTTTATGGTTGGCGTTTTATTAGCTTGAGAAGAATTTTCGTTGAACTGAGTGTGGTATTATGGCAGTAATAGAGTATGGGTATTGTGAGTTATCGAGTGTTTTAATCTATGGCTTTGAGCCAAGTGAGGGATCCTGCTATTGACAATTCAATTCATGGTTATATGTTAAATTTTAGTGTTGGTCTGAGGCATACTTGTGGATTAATTATGACTTGCAGAGGTTGAGATCGAGGATGACTCGAGTACTGAAATTCCTAAATATGGGTTATATTGTGCTTTATGAGTATATGAAAAATCGTGGGATGAGTTAGTTATTATTTGTGAATGATTTAGTGCGCACGGAGTATGAATTTGATCGGTAGTGTTAAGGCAGGGTTACCTCTTTGAGTGTTATCGTGCTAATGGAGCACGTGTCTCTAAGCCCGTTTGGGCGGTGCAATTTAGATTTGAGCAAAGTGGGTGACTCTCGAGAAGGTTCTAATGGGTTCGAGATTTATATATAGTAATCAAGAATGTTTCCGGATTTGTGTATGGATAGAATCTGAGATTTACATTTAATGGTGTCGGACTTGCAGTAATTCTGTATGACTATGGATTCTACATTCCGATAAAAGAAAGGTAAAAAAATAATTTTAAATTCACATAAGGTATTTTCAGAGTAGGCGTTTCGGTTGTGGTGCTTATGGGGGTACTTAAGAAGAATACAGTAACTTATAGGCCTTATGGCGATGCGATTTTATGTTAGGATATCTTGTAGTGAGCTTTGGGTAAGGATCGTAGTGTTCGGACAAGGAGAAGTGTCAACTTGAGGGTAATTCAGAAGAAACTCGGTGAAAATAGGACAATTGGGTAGTAGGCTAGACCAGTATGGTAATGTTATGCTTGGTGCTTTTAGGTAATTATGATGTGGTGAGGCTCTACAGATGTTTTGGTGACCTGCGTGGCTTGGTAGTGATAGGGAGATCTAGCTCTAATAGCTCGGTTATGTATAAATGGATTTTTAAGAGTCCTTGATGGTTTCTATCATGGTGTGAACCAGATATTTTTCTACCGGTGTGGGGGACATGTTATGTATTGTCATTTCCTCCTGGAAGGAAGCAAGATAAAGGTTTCTAACTAAGCAGGTATGTAATTTGTTGGTGACTCAGAGTCGATAATGAGATTCTCGTGATTTTTACAATGATAGATGTGGTGTGTTGTGCGGGGTTAAGATTTACATGTACAAGATGGAAGTTCAGTCTTGAAGGGAAGGTCTTTGGGCAGAATGGTCAGTTTCAGTTATTTAGACGAATGTTATAATTGTTCGGTAATTCCAGAGAAGGGTGCGCATTTCAAAAAGGGCATTATGTTTTGACTTACAGATGTTCATCGGTATTGTAGTACTCACATGGTTGATAGACTGCTGATATTCAAATTATTGCTATGTGGCACGGAAGAATTATGGAAGTATTCCTCGTAGGATGATCGTGCATGAAAGATGTGTTATCATTCGAATGCTAGAATTGAGATCAGTTATGATGATTTATGTGTCCTATGAATTTGGAAACTAGAGTTCTGAGAAGCATATGGTTTCAGGGTTGCAATCTGTTTAAGGTGAGTATTTTATTTAAACTCAGTGGAGGCACTAGTTGCGTTAATTATTTGTGATAGCTGCGTGCTATGATTGTGCATATAGGTGAGGTTTAAGCTCATGTGCGGGCATCGGGGCAAGTATTCATACTCGAAAGAATTCTTAGGCTCTTACATGCCTAGAGTTGACTGTTAAGCATAAAGTTATAATGTTTCTTGTATTCGTACCTTTGTGAAGAACTATCTGGGCAATACTTGAGGTTATAAAGAGGCTAATTCCCTAAGAAAACTTGGTAGTTACTATTTATGCGTTAACTTGCCGATTTGAGTTGTGATAACAGACTTTGCACATGCCTATACTATGGCGTGTTATTTATACCAGTCCAGGAGCATGAGAATCTTATTTCATTATTATATACATGTGTACTTGTTTAATTGCTCATGTATGATATGTTGGGACTGGAGGCCTGTGACCATGCCATGCGGTTGATGTTAATGTGAGCTCTAGAAGAGCTGGTTACCGTTGTTAGATTCATGTGTCTTGGTTCTACTATATATGATGATCTTATAGCATTGCAGTTGTGGTGGTGCTTGTTGAACTTGCAATACGGGTCTCTTCTTTGAGACATTTTCTATTTTTGGGTACCCGAATTGCGAAGTTGTGTCTTGAGTTATATTGGTGTGGCGTATTTGTGGGATAGTTGTGTTTAATAATATATGGTCATTGGACCTAGAATGGGTACTATCAGGTTTGATTACGGTATATTTGGGAGGATGACATTTAAAGTCGGCTAAGAAAGTGATTATGGTTCTGGTTGGGGCGAGAGAGCTCCATGACTTGTTGATCTGATAAGGGGTTATGAGATTTCGTATGTTTCTTTTATTATCAATAGTGTACAAAGGTTTTGGAATGACGTTTGGCTTGATATGGGGTTTAAAACTAGTACTTTGTGAGTTTAGAGTAGTTACTGTGATCGGGAATGGTGCTGCGAGCATGCGAGTTGTGTAGTATGTTATGTGATTATATATGGGGCTATGGCTATGGCTTGATACAGCTTGTTCAGACTTATACACGATGTAGATGTGAGATTCGCGTCTTGAAAAGAATTCTGGATGTTGGAAATTTGGGTTCTAAGTTTTACGGACTAAAGTTAAAGTAATGATCCTCAATTATGTTGTATTATCAGGCCTATATGGAATAGGGTAGCGTGGGATCACCCCCGGGTACGAGCGTGGTAAGATGGAATAGTGATTTGATGGCTTGGAAACAACTCTTGGCATGTTCGAGGACGAATGCAGTTTTAAGTGGAGGAGAATGTAACGACCCGACCAGTCATTTTGAGTATTACAACCTTGTTCCCCCAATTACTGCTCAATTTATGCTTTACAGTTGTTGTATGACTTGCCGGGGTAATTGGTTCGAGTCTGGTGAGGTTTTGAAATGAATTGAGATATTTGTCTCCAAGATGAAAACATAAGTTGAAAAGATTAACCGGATGTTGATTATGTGTAAACGACCCCGGAATAGAGTTTTGATAATTTCAATAGCTCCGTATGGTGATTTTGGACTTAGGAGTGTGTCAAGAAAATTATTAAAGTCCGTAGTTAAATTAGGCTTGAAATGGCTAAATAGAAATATAAGTTTGAAAGTTTGACTGGGGGGGTGAGATTTTGATATTGGGGTCGGAATCCGATTTTGAAAATTTGAATATGTCGGTTATGTCGTTTATGACTTGTGTGCAAAATTGGAGGTCAATCGGACTTGATTTGATATGTTTCGGCATCGAATGTAGAAGTTGAAAAGTTTAAAGTTCATTAAGCTTGAATTGGGGTATGATTCATGGTTTAAGCATTGTTTGATGTGATTTGAGGCCTCGACTACGTTTGTATAACATTTTAGGACTTGTTGGTACATTTGGTCGAGGTCTCGGGGGCCTCAGGTGAGTTTCGGATGATTAACGGATCACATTCGGACTTAAGGAAATGCTGGAATTGTTCTGTTGCTAGTGTCTTCGCACCGGCACATGAGGGACCGCAGGTAAGAGCTCGCAGAAGCGATCTTGGTTGCGCAGAAGCGGAATTGGCTTGGCAAGTGTAGGGGTCGCAGATGCGCACGCAGGACCGCAGAAGCGGACTCGCACTTGCGACGAGTTGATCGCAGAAGCGAAAGTGAGAGGGGAGGGACCTCATCGCAGAAGCAGTTGGGGTTCCGCAAATGCGAAGCTGCAGAAGCAGCAGCTTCGACGCAAAAGCGGGAACCACATAAGCGACTTAGTGAGTTGTTTATGCGAAAACCCCTGGACAGAATAAAATCACAGGGGTTGCGGGATTTTGGCATTTTTGATCATTTTCAACATGGGTTGAGGCGAGTTTTCAGAGAGAATTCATAGGAAAACTTGAGATAAGTCACTTGTGATCATTGTTTGTCAATAATATTGGATTATCATTGAGTATTTCGACTAGATTACGTTTCTTTGAGGTGAAATTAGAGGATTTAGGCCTAGGGATTTGAAAATGAGATTTGGGGGGTTTTAAAGTAGAGTTGTCAGAATTTGGTAAATTTGGTATGGTTGGACTCATGGTTGAATGGGAGTTCATATTTTGTAATTTATGTTGGGTTCCGAGATGTGGGTCCCACTGGCGATTTTTAAGTGTAATTTAGGATTTTTGTGTGAAAAATTAGTATTTTGATATGGAATTAATTCTTATAATTTGTGTGGACTGAATCAAATTAATTCGAGCCGTTCAGAAGTTGTGTGACTATATTCGAGTCGTTCAGAAGTTGATACACGCAGAATGGACTTTCCAGAGAATTGTTTAGCTTGCTCGACATTGGATTCGGCTTGTTCGAGGTAAGTAACTCTTCTAATCTTAGAGCTGAGGGTATGAACCCTGACTATACGTGTTATGTGTATGGTGTTGAGGTGACGCACATGCTAGGTGACGGGCATGTGGACGTGCACCGTATGAAATATGACTCTGTTATTTCTGTGGTACTGTGTAGTTACATGAACTTATCTGTAATCATGAAATCTCTACGTACTAGAGTTATCGAGGTGTGATTCATGTTAGAAACCATGTCTAGGATACATGCTTATTCTGTTGGGACCCACCGAGGTCATTACTGTTGTTGAGTTATTTGCTTACATTGCAATGTCATACTCAGTCATATTCATTTATTGCATATCATATCTCAGTCTCTGCTGTTATTTATTGATATATTATATCATCATTTTGGTCTAGTTCATGTCATTGTGAGCCCTAGAGACTAGAGAGGTTGATGACTGAGTGAGACCGAGGGCCTGATTTTGAGATATTGATACTATAGCATGTGAGTGATCCGTGAAGCTCGTGAGTTATCCGCGCGGATTTTAGCGCTTGGGCTGAAGGAGCCCCTCCGGAATCTGCATACACCCCCAGTGAGCGCAATTGATTTATATTAAGGGATGGATCTTCCCGGGACATGGATTTTGTCCGAAACATTTATACCTGGGGATGGATCTTCCCTATGGGCTGGATTGTCCCTACTCGGTATTGAGTGACTGATGGTCAATTGATGTATATATTCCGGGATGTTTATTTCCTAGGCCGGATTGGCCATATACAGTACTGAGTGATTGAGAATGATGAGTGGAAAGTGTGAGACAGTGAGACTGAGTACTCCGAGAGTGTGAGTACATAAGTTTATCTCTGAGATACATTGCATTGACATTAACCCATGACATATAGGCATAGAGATGTAGTTTTCTCATGTTGTACGATATCACGTCATTCATGACTTCTCACACATGTTGACATATGGGCATATAGATGTATTTTACACTTGCTATCTGGAGAGAAAAATGGAACATCTTATTTATTGTTGAAAGGAGTTTTGGGAAAAATTACTGTTTTCAAACTTATTCATATTTTGGAAACTTCGGTAAACGACCTGGGTTTCCACTGATATACTTTAAAGGCAGAACTATTTTCAGAAATCACGATTAAGCTAAGCATTCTATCCCTGAATTACTTCTTTTATTACTTGCTTTACGTTGTTTTGGACTGTTGTTGGCTATTGGTTTTGGAACCGGCCTTTGTTCCATCTAGTCACTACTTTCAACCTAAGGTTAGGTTTGTTACTTATTGAGTACATGGGGTCGGTTGTATTTATATTATACTTCTGCACCTTGCATGCAGATGTTAGTTGCTGATGTTGCTGTGATCGATGGGAGCTGGAATTGAAGACGTACCTTTGTTCCGGTTGTAGCTGCCTCTTGTTCAAGGTAGCCTTAGATTCATTAAAAAACATTAATTATGTACATTTCGAACAGATGATGTATTTATTTCATACCAGCTTTGTAAATTCTAATCTTAGAAGCTCATGATTTGTACTACCAGTCCTTGGGGAATGTATAAGATTTAGATATTTTCTTTTACTTAATTGTCTTATTAAATTTTATTGGGATTGGATAGTTGATAACTAGATAACCTAGCGGGTTCGGTTAGGTACCATCACGACTAGTTAGATTTTAGGTCGTGACAATATTACAAGTGAGAAAAATAACTTCAGAACGTTATCAAAAGAATCATTAAAAACTTCAGAACAATTTGGCTTAAGATATATTTTAAAGCCTTCTAACTTCAGACTTTACAAACTTAAGTTATCCTTGAAGTATTATAAACTTCAGACTTTAACAACATAATCTATTTGAGTCTCAAAACTTTTAAAAATTTTAGTGTCTCTAACAATCACTGAAGAATATATAGAATTTTCATCAAAAACACAAACACAGTTTCAAAAAACCTAAAAACATTAATCGTAAAAATAAAACCTACAAAACTAATGCACTGATCAAACTAAAACCTAGGAAACTATTTTAGCACAAATAAAAAATGAAAAATGATTCAACTAAGATTACTATCAACAAAAAATCCAGAAATTAAATCATAAAACTAATCCTAAATTGAAACCCCATACACAGTTAATGCAATGTACAAAAGCAGCCATTAAGATCGTACCTGTGATATTATACTTAATTTTGTTGGAGAAGAAACAGTTGTTAATCAAGCATAATGCAATGGCTAAAACTGTTTGATTTCAGAGAATAATCAAAAACCGTGAAGAAGGAGAGACTGACAGAGACAAGAGACAATATGACGTATACTTAAAGAAAAAGTAGTCTTTTATTAAAGAAGGGCAAAATCATCCTTTTAAAATGCTTTTAACAAAAAATCGGGTATGGATGCAAACGAAAAAATAAAACGGGTACAATTTAAAAAGGGGCGACCAAATAGGGTGCCCCATGCAATTTTTACATTAATAATTGAGAAAGGCGATCTAAAGGAACACAAACTGGATATCGAAAATCAGGATCTCTAGAGCCCAATTTATAACCAAAGTGCAGACTTGTGAATAAGGGTGCTTATCGGGCAGATCAGGCGGATAATTACACTTAACGATTCGGCTTATCGGTTATCGAATTATAAATGTAGTAATCCGCTAGCCATCCAATAAGAAAATGGACGGATTGGTATCGGATTAATAATTATCAGGCGGTTTATTAGCTAAACCAAATAACAAAATTGGTATAATATTGAAATAGATTCTTTTTTATGGGTGGTTTTGTTGACTGACTTCCTGGACGCATTATAACAGGCCAGATGAGCTGGATAGAATTGAAAATTCGGGTAGGAAAGTTATAAATTGGAATGGACATAGAGTCTTAGGAGTTCTTGCTACTTCAAGATCCATAGGAAAGTGTAAATATAAAAATTCTTAACGGGTTAACGATTTATCCGATAAGAAAACTGAGTAATCCGCCCCCAAACCGTTAAGCCGTTAGTTATAAAATCTCAATCCATTCACCGTCCATTACCCCGATAATCCGATACCAATAAGTCATCGGTTCGGTTCGGTTAATGGTTTCGGTTCGATTTTGAACAGCCCTACTTGTGAAACCCTTAACAAGTTGGAATATAGACTAGTCAAGAATTAGCCCAAGCCTAACTATCTTGTTCTTTCATATTTTTATTACTCAGATAGCATCTACCATTGTTTTAACTTTAAGGAAATATTGTTCCTGTTGAAAACAATTGAATGACAACTTTATCTGAATAAATTAAATTGTTAGAAAAAAAAATATTTATTTGAGCATGATACTTTTCCAATCATCTGAAATATTTGTTTGATTATTAGTGGTCGTGGGACTTGAGTGAAGGCAGGGGCAGAGGCACAAGACGACCTACGGGTTGGGCCGAACCCAGTAAGTTTTGTTCAGACAGTGTATTTGGTGTTATGAATTCATGAAATATGTATAAATATTAAATCTAGATCCCAGTCATTAACACTTGGAATCGTAGTTCCAAAATCTAGAACCCATAAGGTTGAAATCCTGGCTCCTCCTCTGAACGAAGGAACTTTGCATCTTCTTTACTATCTCCCATTGAATAACCATTTATTTAAATGTTTAAATTGTTAATGAAGAAACATACTTATTTATTGGATTTAAATTATATATACATATAATGCAAATATTATTTTACACTATCAGCGATAACTTGTGATAATAGGTAAGTTATCATTTTTACTATATTTTATTAATTATGGAGTAACATTTATCAAGAAATTTGCTTGCAATTATCTGCTAAGTAATTTGATTCTATGTAATGACCCGACCGGTCGTTTTGAGCATTTTCACTTCGCTCGATAGTTTGAGGTCACGAGTATCTCTGCATGATGTATTATGATTTGTGTGAATCGTCAGTTTTTATTTTCAGGTTGTTCGGAATCGATTTGGAAGAATGAACTTCATGATTGAAACTTTAAGTTTGAAGAGTTGACCAAGTTTGACTTTTGTGGATTTGACCACGGATCGGAGTTTTGATGGTTTCGTTAGGCCCGTATGACGATTTTGGACTTGGGCGTATGCCTGAATTTGCATTTGGATGTTTCTTGAACGTTCAAGTTTTAATTGGCGAAAGTTGGCAATTTAGAGTTTTGAAATATTCATAAGTTTGACCGGAAGTTGACTTTGGTGATATCGGGTTCGTATTTTAGTTTCGCGAGTTGGAATAGCTTCGTTATGTCATTTGAAACTTGTGTTCAAAATTTGAGGCCATTCCGAGTTGATTTGATATGGTTCGGCACGAGTTTTGGAAGTTGAAAGTTCAAAAGTTTATTAAGTTTGATTTGAGGTACGATTCGTGATTTTTATGTTGTTTGACATGATTTGAAACTTCGAATAAGTTTGAATCGTGTTTTAAGACTTGTTGGTATGATTGAATGGAGTCCCGAGGGGCTCGGGTGTGTTTTGCATCATTGGTTGAGAAACTAGTTAGGTTAAGGATTTGGAGTTTGACCATGGTCAATATCAGGTCAAAATACCTATTTTCAATGTTTCAAGTGTGCGAGCATGTTCGTAGAGTATTTTATGATTGAAACGCATATATGATTTGTGTCCGGAAGGTGCCGAATGAGTTTTGGGTGCCAAAACGAAAATTCTTTCGTTGCTGATTTTCTAGTGTAAAATAATTACGAAAATTTTATTTCTTATCCCTTAAATTTTCAGACTTCATTTAAAACTTAAAAACATCATATCTCCCTTATTTTAAGGCCAAATTGGGTGATTCAAATGCCTAACTTGACTGAACGTTCACAAGAAATCCATGGAGACATCAAAAGTGAGTTTTGGGATAATTTGTCATATGAAACGAAGCAGAACAATTGGACAAAAAATATTTAATATCAAGGGTTTGTTCATTTGGTCATATTTTGAGTTAGGGAGCTCAGATTTGGGCAATATTTGAGGTGATTTTTACCATATGAATTGGGATAATATTCTCTACTCGGTTTTGGTTATATTTCGTGAATTAATTTTTCATTTTTAGTAATTGGATTATGAATTTTAAAGAGAAAATTGAGGAGTTTTGTCCAAAGATTCATAGAGTGCATTTTTGAGTTTTGAACATCGATTCAGAGTCGGATTTAGGTGAAACTAGTATAATTGAACTCGTAATTGAATGGGTTGTCAGATTTTATAAGTTTCGTCGGGTTTCGAGGTGCGGGCCCGGGTTTGACGTTTTGGTCGATTTCGGAATTTTGATTACATATTCGACCTTTATCGATTGGGTTTGTTCCCTTTGGTATTATTTGATGTATTTGAGTTGCTTTTTCCTAGTTTCGAGCCGTTCGGAGGTCAGTACACGCGGGATGGCATTTTGGAGTATCGTTTGGCTTGTTCGGTATTGGATTTGGCTTGTTCGAGGTAAGTAACACTTATAAACTTGGTGCTAAGGGTATAAAACCCCGAATTGTGTGTTATGTGATTGATGTTGAGGTGACGCGCATACTAGGTGACGGGCGTATGGGCGTGTACCATGTGAATTGTGATTTAGTCGATTCCATGGAACTATGTAGCTATCTTCTCAAGATATTTTCATTGTACTCTATGTGTTAGAACACCTGAGCCGTAATTCATACTAGAAATCATGCTAGAAATCATGCTTAGACATATGTTGGTATTATTGGGACCCACTGAGGTTATTTCTATTGTTGAATTATATGTTTAAATTGATGTTTCCTACACAGTCATATTTATTCATTGCATATCATACCTCAGTCTCTGTTGCTATTTATTGATACATCATATCATCATTTTTGAGCTAGTTCCATGACATTGTGAGCCCGAGAGACTGGAGGGCCTAATTGTGAGTGATATTTATGGGATCGGGCTGTACGCAGTAACATGCTTTATTGATTTATACTTGGATCTGGCTTATTATAGCGCTTGGGCTGATGGAGCCCATCCGAAGTCTGTACTCACCCCCAGTGAGCGCAATTGATTTATATTGAGGGATGGATCTTCCCTAAGCATGGATCTTGCCCAAATCATTTATATTTGGGGATGGATTTTTCCCTGGGCTGGATACTTATACAGTACTGAGTGACTGACTGTCAGTTGATATATA